>NTHP01001120.1:8588-19163 GCA_003416845.1 Oplegnathus fasciatus | reverse complement strand
TATTATATACAGTATGCATAAAAGGCAATTCAAATTCCTTCACATATAATTGAAAAAAATCACATAATCATGAGATTTAAAATAAAACATCAGTACAATAAAACAAGATTTTTAAAAAGTAAAATGATAAAAACACCTTTGGTGAAAGCAATGTTCAAAGGTTAATTTCTGAAATGTTAAAAAACAATATTACACAACAGACCCTGTCTTATGGGTCAGGGTGCGGCCCAAAGCAGTGATCCCTATAATCACATGTATCCACCACAAAGACAAGAAACAAACAAACAAACAAACAAACAAACAAAGAAATTAAATATACAAACATCTTAAACAGATGCTGAGGGGACATCTGTACCCCGGCTCCACGGTCACCATCAAAGGCTGACTTCAAACCTTCAAACCTTCCTCAGTATTCTTATTTTCTATTATTGATATAATTGTTGGGTATTTATGTCCACGTTATCAACATTACATTATTACGTTTTCAAAATTAAGTATACAATGGACTGTATTGAAGGGAATGATAAATGAGTTCTTCAACTGAAAAAAAGCTGATAAACCTAATGATGAGTAACGTTTGCATATTAAGTCTCTGCCTCTCTCCTGGTCCTCTGGATCACAGCGACACCAGCAGCACAGAGGACCACCAGCAGCCCGCTGAGCAGCGAGGACCTGANGGTGTAGAAGGTGGAGTGAATCCCAAAAGGCTTTCTGAGCTTTAGAACAGTTTTGGTTGTTGACAGACACTGCTGATCTGGGGCAATAACTGCACACCAGTACTCCCCTGTGTGTTCCAGTGAGACATTCGAGATAACCAAGCTTGCATTAGGACGCATGTGTTACAGGTACCAGGTTGTGGCACCCAATAACAGATATAGATGTACCTGAAAAACAGGTTAAGATGTTATGAAGAAACAGAGCAGTGACACGGTTTGCATTCTTCGCCGGAGTCTCCTCAGCTATGAGAGGAAACGGCGCGTGCGCAACATAACGTCCCAACGGCAAACCGTTGTCCTGCACTTGGGGGTTTTTTTTGTGTGAACAACATGTAAATCACACGCTGAGGTTCCTAAGGATAAATAAAAATGCAGGCACTCTCAAAAACGCTGACAAACAAAATAAAACAATCACACTAATGTGATGACATTTAGTGGGCATCACACACATGTCTTAAAAAAGCAAAACAAAATACAAGCAACGTGGACATGGAACTGCAGAGTTTGGATACGCCTAAACGGAACGCCGGAGCAAAAAAAAAGAGTTAAAAGACTTGGATCAGTACAGATGATCCCAAAGTNGGTTTGCATTCTTCGCCGGAGTCTCCTCAGCTATGAGAGGAAACGGCGCGTGCGCAACATAACGTCCCAACGGCAAACCGTTGTCCTGCACTTGGGGTTTTTTTTTTGTGTGAACAACATGTAAATCACACGCTGAGGTTCCTAAGGATAAATAAAAATGCAGGCACTCTCAAAAACGCTGACAAACAAAATAAAACAATCACACTAATGTGATGACATTTAGTGGGCATCACAAGTACACAGGTGTGCCTTGGGCTGGTCACAATAAAAGGCCACTCTAAAATGTGCAGTTTTATTACACAACATGATGCCACAGATGTCGCAAGTTTTGAGAGAGCGTGCAATTGGCATGCTCAGGGTCGGGGTCTTGACCCTGGTGAGGACGATGCTCTGGATCAGTGTGTGCGACAGCGTGTTTCAATTGCTGCCAATATACAGCAACTTTGCACTGCCATTGAAGAGGAGTGGGCAGACATTCCACAGGCCAAAATCAACTCTATGCGAAAGATGTGTCGCACTGCATGAGGCAAATGGTGGTCACACCACATACTGACATTTCTGATCCATGAAATCCATCCATTTTGTAAATTTAGAACTTTCATTTTTTTTAAAATTTTTTTTTGTGCAAAAACAAAACAGTAGTGACTTCAAACATTCAACAATGATAGATGAGTGGGTATAAGATACACAAAGACAGACAAAGGATGAAAGAGAAAAGAAAACAAAACAATCATAACAACAACAACAATTAAAACCAAAAAAAAATTTAGAACTTTCAGAGGGTCATGCAAAATCATAAAGCACTTAAAAGGCATACATGGTAGGTGTTCTGCTGCAGCATCTACAAACATTTTAATCTCTATGTCAGCCGATATCACCAAGCAGTAAATCCATGAAAAATATAGAGAGAACTCTGTGTTCTGCTGAAATGTGTGTGTGCAGGTTGTTGCAAGAGCTCAAAATGCTTTTTGATGCAAAAATACTGAATTTGATGTTGATTGTGATAAGTATTACTATAGTAGCTTTCACAGGATGTAAAAGCCATGGTGTGCATTTAGAAAGTATTATCAAAGTCACACATCGTTGTACGTCTTGGCTATGTGTTTCAGCACATTACGTTGGAACTGAAAAATACTATAGTATGACTTTAAAGTGCTGACTCCTAGGCTAGATTTGTTGGTGCTTACTTTCATATCAGATGAGAATAGCGCTAAAGTCCCACAATCAGTCCCCCAAGGGGATCACTACGCTCCTGCATTGTCCTTAATGCTGAAGTCTGGCTTTATTTTCTTTATTGTCTCTGTTCGGTGTCTGTCAGCTTGTTTCTTTCTGGCGTTGTTGTTTGTCTGCTTACATACATGTGTCCATGTCTTCTCTTGAATGAACCCGAGTGTCCTCCTCAGATATACAAGTAGAGGGCATTGATGACTTGGGAAGTCACATGGTTGAAAGCAGTATCACTTGTGAACCACACAATGTGAACACTCAAAAGATCTGTGTAATGACAGAATGCCTTTCAACACAAAAGCGCATCCCATGCCTGCAGGACTTAACAGCAACGCGAATAAACGGCAAGAAATAGCAAATAATTTGGAGGCCAATTTTGACGCGCCTTACTATTCACATCAAGCCTGATGCGATTTTGCAAATAAATGATTAAGGTTCTAAAAACAATCCCTGATAATCCTGCTTTGTTACTCCCCGATGGGTTCAGGTTAGCCCAGTAAAATGTCAAGTAGTCTACCAAATCGGGGCTAGGTGCAGATAATGCATTTAGCCATAATCCATAAACATGCAGCCTAGGCCAACTGGTCGTTTTGTGACAGCAAACAAACTGAAATGATTGAAAAAATGAAATTAGTTAATGTTTTTTTTTAAAAATATTTTCTTTTTGGCCTTTATTTGATAGGACAGCTGGAGAGTAGACAGGAAACAGGGGAGAGAGAGTGGGGGATGACATACGGCAAATGACCATGGGCCGGAATCGAACCCGGGGTCAACCGCGCGAGGGCTGCAGCCGTCGCTACATGGGCGCGCGCTCAACCCATGAAATTAGTTAATGTTGTAGCTGAGCAGGTTAGCTTCATATGGGCTAACGTTTCATTAGCATAGTTAGAAGCATACAAAATGGAGTTCTATGAAACAAAGACAAACGATCCGCCATGTTGAATGTTTTGAACATGTTGTCAACAACATGTATTTTTATTGGTCAGATGTGTACATGTCAAAAGCGAAACCTTGGAAAATTCGAACTTGGTCCGAAAAAATAAAAGCCGCAATATTGCTCAGCAAAATTCTGTAGCTGATGTGAAAGCTTGCATTGACTCAATACAGGTTTGAAAAATATTATTAACGTGTGAATTAATCGCACAAAAAAAACCTGTCTGGTGTGCAAAGGCCTTTACCCATGGAGCTGAGGACTCAGGAGAAACAACCACCACCATGTTTTGTGCCCTCTGAAAACACGTGCCCCCACTGTCCAGGGTCCACCCCTCCAGCACTTAATCCCTCCAAAGTTGTAACCACCCAAGTGTGAGGCTGTCTATTGCCTTTATTGTTTTACTGTAATTATATTTTGGGTTGTTGTGGTTTGAGTTGCACGCTTTATATCTTATGTTTGCTTATTTGGTTTTGGATATAATTATGATCATTTATATTTAAGTTTGTGTGGTTGCTTAGTTCTTGCATGTATTTTGTTGAATTTGACGAAAGTATTTCTGACACGTGGTTATTGTTGTTAAACTGTCGCAGTTTGATTAGGTTTAGGCACCAAAACTACTTGGTTAGGTTTAGGAAAAGATTCACATGGTTTGGCTTAGGAAAAGACTCACACAGGACACAAACCCCTGTCTCCGGGATGAAAGTCCTGTGTTTGACCATGCATCCATCCCATCCACCTCCCAGTGCAGGCTTTCACGCTCTTTATACTACTGACTGAGGAAGAATAACGTGGTGCAGGCACGAAAGATATTTATAAAGTCGTGCTGGGTGTCACGAAGAAAATCGAAAATTCGTATCCATGTACACGCATCTCTAGATTAAATTTCGTTACTATCTCACGAAATGCCGTAATACTGGGTTGGAAGTAGTGACTGTAGGGGCTGACTGTGTTCTTCCGTGTTAGTGGTAGGCTGTGTACAGGGAACAATGGACACTTCATCTTGCTGCAGTAATTTTCAAGGTCATGAAAGCCAGTTTCCACAGAACTTAGAGGCATGTGTGCCCCCCCTCCGTCAATTTTAGAATTCAGTTAAAGCCAAGGTCTCAAAATCTTATCTCTTATTGGGTCTTTTACTGGTTATTTTATTCCTGCAAGCACAGCATTGTAAGCAGTGGGCTGTATACTAGGGAATCAGTAGCTAAAGCTGCCTTCACATGATAAGAAATTTGCTCTTTGCTCACTGCGAGGTAGGGCGCAAAGGCAAAGCGCAGCGCAGGTATACGTCATGTTTCTATGTAACAACATGATGGGATTTACTGTTGCTAAGATAACATTTTCTGGTCACCGACTGTTTCTATAGCTGTGCTTGTGATACGAAGCATAGCCCCTGTCACTGTGTCTGCCTAGCATAGCTAACGTACCTAAACAGCTAGGCTAACTTTAGCATTGTATTTAGCTATGTCCGTAAACTATATGCCTATTCACAAACATGGTAGCCCCATCTGACTGCTGGCATTTCGCCATGCATTGCGGGTGTTTCTCAAAGTCAAGGAAGGGTCCTGAAATGGATGAATTTCAAGGATACTATGTCATCAAACCCCACTGAAGGACTGTTCCAATGTCCAGGACCTTTTAAATTCTACTACTAGAATTTACAAGGATGCATGTTGTGAATCCTCGGCGCTCCTAAAGCACCCACACTCCAATGTGCACGATGCAAATGCACACGGTCCTGAGAAACTAGATTTCTCCCCAGGGCAGCGTTGCTGTAGTTCAACTTCTTCCAGTGCTAAGTAATTGGTAGCTTGCAAAACTTTCAAAGTAGCTTCCCCAACACTTATTAGTATGCTAATGCTAATCGTTGCTAGCATGTTACTGTTACAGCCTATGTTATTCCTATGCTATCCCTTCAAAGTCATTGGGTCAAAAAGGTATTTCTGTCGTGGCCACGGCCGTGCCTCACTTTTTCCCCCTTGTGTTTCCTTGTGTTTCCCCCTTCCCTGTGCTCCTGTTTGTCTCTCTCTGTCTGTCTGTCTGTGTGTGTGTGTGGCATGGGCGTGGCGCTCCTGGTTCCCGGCTCCCTGATTGCTGCTGATCTCTCACACCTGCCTGTCATGAAACCATCACCAGTCTCCTGCAAAAACCCTGCTCCAACAGCCAGTCCCGGCCAGATCGTTGTACCATTCATGGTTTGGCAATGTCCACAGTCTAGCTCTTTGTAACGCCAGCTTTTTGCCTGCATGAGAAATTAACTTTTTCAAATGTGAACATCTACCAGCCACTGACAGATAAATGTTCAAATCCACCAGCCACTCAAGAGCAAATCATCATTTTGTGTCTTAAATCTACCAGCCACTTCCACATTTTACCAGCGTGTGGCTGGTGCTAATTTCCCACCCTGACAAGCATTAACGTTAATTTAGAGTTAAAGAAAATTATACAATACATGTATATAATGTTTGAAGACACTTTTCCGTATGATTTTCAGCCTGAACCAAGAAACTTGCCTAGCCATGCAGCTAGCACTTGGCAACATAGCTAAACCTACAATAGCCAATGTGAGCATTAGTTAAGTAGACAGACAATTTAGTTGGCCAGTTAGTTAGGCTATGACCTACTGAACCAAACCAATATTATTTAGTTTAGCTATCATTGGTATGAATCACACACAGTAACAACTTACTCATTACTTAGCTAGCTAATCTTATCAAACAGACACGAAGTGGGCGCTGCACAGACTCTTGCTGCCTTTAGGACCACCAGGACCCCAATCCGCCCTTTTAATGGCCTGGATCCACAATCTTCTTCTGTTCTTAGCAAAGGCATGTGATCCCCTTGGAATATCGAACATTTTCAATCCATCTTTTCTGCGGTTGGTGCAGTTTACTGCACAACAACTCTTTGTCATCTCTGCTTTGGAGCTTGGCTATGCTGTGAAGAGTGCTGCTTTCTCCCCGCTACTTGCGTGCACGTCGCTGTGATGACGTTGCACAGAAACCCGTCTATAGAGTCACTGCTACCTACAATCATGTAATTCCAACAAAGATGCAACATCTTCCATAGTAACATTCAGAAGGAAGTTATTAAATATTTAATCCTTGCTCACCTAACATCCTTGATACAGACACACATTTGTATACAGTATGTGCGTCACTTATCAGAATCTTCATCATTACTGGAATTGTACAATGGATGAATTACAGAAATCTTATTACGTGGGACATTTAGGCCAGTTTCCAATTAGCATCTGCTACTACCACAGCAGAGAATTCAAACTGAAACGTTGTTAATGACAAGAAGCGGTGGAATGCTCTCCTCACTATTTGGTGGTGGTACTGGTTGTCATTGAAGAATGATGCATGCATCCACTGGTTGTCTTGTTCTGTAATTAAACAACATAGTAAAGTGATATCAATAAATCATAGTCAAAGTTATTTATTTACAAAGTTGAATATGCTTAAACTTTTTTCTGATGTATTATTGCTGGCTGCAATTGTACTACACAAAGCATCTGTGGCTGCCTTTGCAGGAAATATATTGTTTTGTAGGAAATATTTTCTTGTTTAATCCATGACCTCACCTAAGATGTTATCGTGAGCTAAGATATGTTCATTATAATTGGATGACCAGAAAAGCAACAGTTCATTATAATCAAAGAAAAGCACTGAGTTAAGATCAGAGAGCAACACACAAACCCATGGAAGCCAAGGTCGTTTTGCTGTGCAGAGCTGGGAAATTTACTCTTAAACTCTTTTAATCACATGGAAAAAGAAAGTGAGGGCCTTTCTCTGGAAACGCTATCTATGTGACCAGGTACTCCCTTCTTGCAGGAAAGTTCAGTCAGACAGGTGCACTGCTTAGCGACAGTAAGAAAGTGTTGAAAGATATTGCGTTATTTACATATTCAATGCATAACCTAGATGTGTTTACGCTAACCATAGTATATATTAAGCTACACAACCCATATGTGTTATCATAGAAAGAATGAAGCACTGATGGGCGGAAAGCACATATATCCAAGCGCACAAACATGAGGACAGTAAGAGGTAATTTCGACCTATGCACACCGGAGAGTGTGTGTGTGTGTGTGTGTGTGTGTGTGTGTGAGCTTGTTAGTAAAGTCTCAGGGAGTTTCCTTTTGAAGTTTCCTTTTAATGAGGAGCTTGATACAGCAGCCTTGAACAGATAAAGTTTGGAGCATATGTTTACCATACAAAATGCGATGCACACTGAAGCAAGGGCAGATGATCCATGGACCACCTTGGTTTCACTGTACTTGATTTGTCAGTAAACCTATTTAATTTTGAACTCTGTTGACTCAGTTGAATTATTTTCAGTATAGTAGTGTTTTAATAGTGTGGTAGAGAATCCTGAGGACATCTGGCTTACCTCTGCGATTTTTCCTGCACACCTTACCGCGAAACCAGACAGCAGAAGCTCACACAATGGCAGTGTTATGATGACATGGTTGTTAAAGTTGTGGAATACAGAAGAATATTCTTGGAACCCCACAACGTTAGCACACGTTGGCACTCTTTTACAGCGACAGAAAGAAAATTACTTCCTATCTGTTAACAAAAACTTGGTAAAGCTGTATAGAGAATGTGAAGTTGATGTCGCGTCATGTTGCATGTTGGGATGGGGGCGCCATCCTATAAGGATCGCACTTTGTTACCTGTGCCTGCTACAGTGGTTGCCTTCTTACCTTTTGTTTTGTTTGGCTAAAAAGTTGTTTAAATCGGGCAAATCTGATGGAGAAGGGAAAAGAGAAAGAAAAGGGACCTTACCAGGAGAAACGTTGGTTACGTACTGTAACTCCAGATTCTATGAGTATAGGCGCAGCCCTCTAAGACTATCGCTGGTGGGTTTATCCCTCGCGCGCATGTGCAGCACTAAAAAAGACTTATTCCACGCCCACCTACGGTGTGGGCCTCACCTTCGGTGTGGGCTGAGACCGGTCAGTCGGCTCCCAGAACAGCTTTTTCTTCAGCTATTTGTGGAACCAGTGAGGCCCAGCCTATACTCATAGAATCTGGAGTTACAGTACGTAACTAACGTTCTATTTCGTATAGGCGCAGCCCTCTAAGGCTATCGCTAGTGGGTTTAAGGGCGAAGCAGGATATAGTCCATGCCTCATTGGGTCCGTCTGGTACCACAAGCACAAACATATACCAACTTCAACAGGCGAAACACTAAGTGAACCATGCCCAGCCACTGTGTCATGCGTAATGGCGCATCACAGACCCCCCTATGCGGCCCAGCGGCGCATTACAATATAATACACTCACTGTGAGGGGATGAAGGCAGGGAACCACATAACCTACTGCTGTGAGAAAGTGGAGACGAAAGTTACGCACTGTAACAGTCCAGCGAGGAGCAGAGTAGGTAACGGCAGCTCTCCATCTGTCAGTCAGAGGGAGGGCGCAGCAACGAATCACCCAACATCAATCACTCTGACAAAACGCTCAGTACGGAGTGAGTCATGGAAAAGCGGGAGACATCCCGCAGATAAAAACGAATAAAAGAACAGGGGGAAGACCAAGAAGCCGCAGTGCAAATGTCTTCTACTGTCATCCCTCTGTGCAAAGCCATGGAGGATGANCAAAATAGCCGAGCTTCCATCCCCTTGGATCCTGAGGCAAGAAGGAGCCACAGAGAGAGCAGACAGGTCACTAACTCTCTTTGCAGATGCCAGAGCCAAAAGCAGAGCCGTTTTGACTGACAGAAACTTAAACTGGACCTGACCCAGAGGTTCAACGGGGGTTTTAACCAGCACGCGTAAAACCAGCGCTAAATCCCACTGAGGGGCAAGAGAGCGTGACACTGGCCTGTGTCTCCGTACACCTCTCAGGAAGCGTTTCGCCAGGGGGTGACTAAACACCGATCTGTCACCAAACCCCTCGTGACAGGATGAAATAGCAGCAGCATACATCTCAACCGTGCTAAAAGCCAAATTCCTGTCTACTAGCAGTTGAAGGAATGACAGCACGTGAGACAGGGGACACACAGTGGGGTCCAGGCTCTTCTCTATACACCAGCGCTGAAAAGCTGCCCACTGAAAAGCTGCCCATTTGGCTGTGTATGATGCTCTGGTAGACGCGGCCCTCGCACTCTGAATAGTGCGTACGACATCCCGAGAGAGGTCCAGCCTCTCTAAGCGTTCCCGCTCAGGGGCCAGGCCCACAGACGCTGGCCTGTCATCGGGTAATTCCTGATCGCTCCCTCTGCCTGAGAGAGGGCGTCCCCCCGCCATGGGAGTTCCCATGGGCGGCCTGACACCAGCCACCGCAGGCACGGAAACCATGACGCACATGACGCGTTCCCACGTGCGGCGAACATATCCACTTCCACTTTGCCGAATTTGTTCCAAATCTGGGTGACCAGCTCGGGATGGAGACTCCAGTCCCCCTGACGAGGGCCTCCTCTCGACACAATGTCCGCCCCTCTGTTGAATTCGCCGGGTATATACACTGCTCTGATGGAGAGTAAGTGTGTGTGCGCCCAGCGCAGCAGCCATCTGGCTATGCTCAGAAGCTGTGCTGAACGCACTCCTCCCTGGCGATTTATGTAGGCTGCTGTGGCATTGGATCAGCACGTGCTGATTCTGCAGCAGCGGGGCGAAATGTTGAATCACTTTCCACACGGTGAGCAGCTCCAGTGCGTTTATGTGGAGAGACATGTGTGCTGGCCACTGTCCCCCCACTACCTGTGTCAGACACGTTCCTCCCCACCCTGAGAGAGATGCGTCTGTAAACACTGAGATGTGTGACGCAGGTCTTCCCAGAGGCACCCCCACTGACAGAACATGAGGATTTCTCCAGTAGGCTAGATCTGGGCCTACTGAGGGAGGAATGGAAACCATGCGTCTCCGCTGACGCACAGGGTCGATGCGCAGGCGAATGAACCACCTCTGTAGCCGCCTCATGTGAAGGAGGCCCAGGGGAATCACCACGTGACCCGCTGACATCATGCCCAGCAGCTGCATGACAGAGAGAGCTGTCACAACATTGTGAGGTGTGACACGGCGGAGCAGAGCTGTCAACGCCTCCGCTCTCTACTGCGAGAGCCGCGCTCTCGTGCTGGCTGAGTTCAGTTCCACTCCCAGATAAATGACGA
>NTHP01001119.1:36852-57318 GCA_003416845.1 Oplegnathus fasciatus | reverse complement strand
AAAAAACTAAAAAAAAAACAAGGTATAGGAACAATTATGTTGATGACAATAAAAAAACAAAAAACAAAACAAAACATGCAACTCAAGGTCAGGGGGAGCTATAGCCAAACATACAAAAAGGGGCACTGTGCACAGTAAGAACTACTAGTCAGGAGGGAGGGTCGCTGTCTACCAAGCCGGGAAAATTTAGGGGAAGACCCACTCTTGAGAAATACAAAGGTTGGTGAAATTACACACACGCACACACACACACACACACACACAAACTAAAGATAAATTGCAAGGTGTAAACACAGCAACAACACTCAACCGTGCAGTAGAAGAAGCGCTTACTCGGCATATTAGGCCCCAGCTTGAACAGGCCCACGACCCCCCTTCCAGGATCAAGCTTGGGCCTAGAACACAGAACAAAGCATTAGGGTGGGAAGATGGGAGATATAGACGCACATATTGCTATTACAAACTACCCTCTTAAAACTAGTACAGAAATAAAATACATAAAGATAAAACCTAGGCAAAGCAGCAGTCAGCACTGCAAAAGAAAGAACAAAAGAAAACCAATTACACAATGACCAAAACCACTAAAGAGGTATTAAAAGAGGGTTTTTATAGATTTTACCTTAACAGTCACGAAATGGGTTCAATCAGCTCTCGCTTAGGGCAGGAACAGGCATTCACCTCTTTATCCTCAGCCACCAACAACCCAGGGAGTGTGATGGCAGTCAAGGGAAAATCTGGCCTATAACATTTAAACAATCAGTCAACCCTCTAAGCCATACACAAGACCCCAGTGCATACAAATAAGAAACAAGAGCAGCTCAAATAGATACCTCAAATTAACTCACCACAGGGATGAGGGGCAGCCTTAGGGTTTTCTTGGTGTATATACAGAGGAGCATAAATGAGCTACACCTGGGGCTGTATTCATAAAGCTTCCTAGTACTAAGAGTTGCTCTTAGTGACGAAATTCTAAGAAAATTCTTAGAATTATGACTTTTCTAAGAATTTCCCCTTAAAGTTAAGAGTAGATCCTGGTAAAGATAAAAATTATTCACAAAGCATCTTAGCCCTTAAGAGAGCTCCAAAGGTGAAAAACTGTTGGGAGCAGGGAGGAGGACTTTTAAGAGGCTTAAGAGTTTCTTAAGCTGAGGAGAAAATGGCGGACAGACAAAAATGTAGGAGAAATATTCTCCAAACGCTGAATGACAGTGAGTTAATGAGACGCTACAGATTAGATCATGCAGGGATAATGTTTGTGGTCGATCTCATTAGAGATGCGCTCACATCTCCCACCCAGCGCAATAATGCTGTAACACCAGAAATGAAAGTGGTCACAACAAATTTATTTACGTATTTACACTAATTTATTTTGATATTTGGCAGCCATCCCGTTTGACATCCCTCTCGCTTTAGACTGCAGCACATACCACCGCTTTACGCACTCCTCACTGGTGCGCACAACCAGAGGGAATGAGGCGTTAATCTGCTGCGCTCTTCTCCCGCCTGCCTCTTGGCTTGTGCTGTAACACCGGGGCCAAATTTCCCTCTTAAAATGGTTTTACGCTCGTCAAATTATTGAACTAATAATGTTCCTCTGTCCAGTTTCTGACTTTCACTGGTTTATGGTAGATTTACGTGCCAAACAACGGCAATACTTATAAGACTGCAGTGATCACAACTGATGAAAGCTGAGCCATTTTCCCCAGTTAATATTATATAGATTAAGTACTAAAATTACCAGCATGGTAAATAAACGTAAGCAAATAAATGTAACAACTATCAACTGTCGATTTCACTGCCCACTCTGTGCCCATTATCACTAAGAGTGCATCTGTATTTCTTTTTTTTGATCAACCAATCACACCTTTTAAAGGAATGCGTCATACCTTGCAACGGGGTCAACCACGCCTCCTCACTAAGGTAAAAGTTTCTGTCCCTTCTTTGCTCAGAGTTGCTCTGAGAACTTTCCTAAATCACTTCTAAGCTCGGACTCCTTGCTAGAAATTTTTAGGCTAAGTTAGGAGCTCTCTGAGAGTATTCTCAGAATGTTTGTGAATACGGCCCCTGGTGCCTATTGGAACCTGATCAGGCTCGCTTAAGGTGGTCTGACCTTTAAGGTGGGCCAGCCAACGCTGCTACACTTATTATTACACCATACACCAGGCCGAAACTGAAAATCAGGAACAGGGACACACAGGAGGCGGATGCGCTGCGAAGCGCCGCGATATGACGAATCTCTGGTGAGCAGCAGCCTGACTGTTCACACCTGAACATTGTTCCACGCCGGTCAAGCGATTCTGCCCCTCTGCTCTTTTGTAATCACACAGAGAGGTGATCTTTAAGTAATAACCTCGTGAATTTATAACATAAAGCCTTTCATGTGTTCCTGGATAACACTGTACATGTATGTCCACTTCTGGAGCACCTCTAGTAATGAGTTTTTATCATGGTAAATGAATGGCCACAGTATGGACAAAGGGTTTGTTCCCAGTGCTATGTAGTTAGGTCTGTAGCTTCAATGATATACAATTGACATTTTACAACCATAATAACGTGTTTGTTTATTCAGTTTATCCAGTTATCAGTGTGTTTTCTGAACAGATTCGCTCACGGCGAGCGGAGAAAATAGAACAGACGCCGAAACCATCGCTGCAAATCGCGAGCCGACTCCGCGGAGCTTCATGTGTGAACAGCCCAATTGGTTAACGTGGGCGCCGAAAGGAAGCGAGCAGCGATTTGGGATGCTTCGGGGCACTTCCACCTCTGGTGTGTCCCCGGCGTTAGTGCACTCATGAGCAAGCACTTGGCGACAGCGGCAAAAAAAAATTTCCTTTTAAGAGGTAGAAACCTCGAGCAGAACTGGGCTCTAGGTGGGCAGCCATCTGCCTTGACCGGTTGGGTTGAGAGAGAGAGACAGAGAGAGAGAGAGAGACAGACAGACAGATAGACAGACAGAGATGCAGCAACAATAATAATAATAGTAATAATAACAACTACAATAATAATAGAAATATGACTAAAAATAGCAACAACTAAAATAATAGAAATATGACTAATAATAATAATAATAGCAGCAGTGGGGGTCAAGCAGGCCGACGGCGGCAGGCGGTCCGCAACAACGATCCACAGGAACCTGCGAGATNACAGTCACGAAATGGGTTCAATCAGCTCTCGCTTAGGGCAGGAACAGGCATTCACCTCTTTATCCTCAGCCACCAACAACCCAGGGAGTGTGATGGCAGTCAAGGGAAAATCTGGCCTATAACATTTAAACAATCAGTCAACCCTCTAAGCCATACACAAGACCCCAGTGCATACAAATAAGAAACAAGAGCAGCTCAAATAGATACCTCAAATTAACTCACCACAGGGATGAGGGGCAGCCTTAGGGTTTTCTTGGTGTATATACAGAGGAGCATAAATGAGCTACACCTGGGGCTGTATTCATAAAGCTTCCTAGTACTAAGAGTTGCTCTTAGTGACGAAATTCTAAGAAAATTCTTAGAATTATGACTTTTCTAAGAATTTCCCCTTAAAGTTAAGAGTAGATCCTGGTAAAGATAAAAATTATTCACAAAGCATCTTAGCCCTTAAGAGAGCTCCAAAGGTGAAAAACTGTTGGGAGCAGGGAGGAGGACTTTTAAGAGGCTTAAGAGTTTCTTAAGCTGAGGAGAAAATGGCGGACAGACAAAAATGTAGGAGAAATATTCTCCAAACGCTGAATGACAGTGAGTTAATGAGACGCTACAGATTAGATCATGCAGGGATAATGTTTGTGGTCGATCTCATTAGAGATGCGCTCACATCTCCCACCCAGCGCAATAATGCTGTAACACCAGAAATGAAAGTGGTCACAACAAATTTATTTACGTATTTACACTAATTTATTTTGATATTTGGCAGCCATCCCGTTTGACATCCCTCTCGCTTTAGACTGCAGCACATACCACCGCTTTACGCACTCCTCACTGGTGCGCACAACCAGAGGGAATGAGGCGTTAATCTGCTGCGCTCTTCTCCCGCCTGCCTCTTGGCTTGTGCTGTAACACCGGGGCCAAATTTCCCTCTTAAAATGGTTTTACGCTCGTCAAATTATTGAACTAATAATGTTCCTCTGTCCAGTTTCTGACTTTCACTGGTTTATGGTAGATTTACGTGCCAAACAACGGCAATACTTATAAGACTGCAGTGATCACAACTGATGAAAGCTGAGCCATTTTCCCCAGTTAATANCACCTCTGGTGTGTCCCCGGCGTTAGTGCACTCATGAGCAAGCACTTGGCGACAGCGGCAAAAAAAAATTTCCTTTTAAGAGGTAGAAACCTCGAGCAGAACTGGGCTCTAGGTGGGCAGCCATCTGCCTTGACCGGTTGGGTTGAGAGAGAGAGACAGAGAGAGAGAGAGAGACAGACAGACAGATAGACAGACAGAGATGCAGCAACAATAATAATAATAGTAATAATAACAACTACAATAATAATAGAAATATGACTAAAAATAGCAACAACTAAAATAATAGAAATATGACTAATAATAATAATAATAGCAGCAGTGGGGGTCAAGCAGGCCGACGGCGGCAGGCGGTCCGCAACAACGATCCACAGGAACCTGCGAGATGAGAAAGCACAAAAACTCTGGGGAAGATACAAAGTTAGTAACCTGCATTAATGGGACATGAATGAGTACAGAAGGAGAGGGAGAGAAGGAGAGAGGAGCTCAGTGCATCATGGGAAATCTGCTACAGTCTAGGCTTATAGCAGCATAACTAAGGGATGGTTCAGGGCTCATCTGAGAGAGGAGGAAGTTTGATCTAGGTCTGTAGTTGGCTAGAACCCCTGGATCAAGATTAGGCTTTTTAAGAAGAGGTTTAATTACAGCTACTTTAAAGGACTGTGATACATCGTATCTAGTAAAGAAGTGCTAACTAAAGGTAAAACTTCTTTAAGCAGTCTAGTTGGAATTTAAGAGGCAGGTTGATGGTTTAGATGAAGAGATCATTGAAGTTAGTTGGTGAAGGTCGATGGGAGAAAAGGAGTCTAAATATATATCAGGTTTTACCGCTGTTTCTAAAGTCCCTGGGTCAGAGGGCAGGAGATGATCATGAAAGAAGCTCTTGAAGCAGTTACTACTAAGAGCTAAAACAATACATGGCTCAATAGAGCTGTCACTCTCTGTCAGCCTGGCTACAGTGCTGAAAAGAAACCTGGGGTTGTTCTTATTGTAACCGGCTGGTTAAAAAGACACTCCCCTTAGTGTGTGTGTGTGTGTGTGTGTGTGTGTGTGTGTGTGTGTGGTCTGGCCAATGACCTCGGTTTCCTTGTCACGTGCTGAGGATAAATAAGACTCAGTAGCTTCACTCTTCCTTTTCCGCTGCTGTGAGCTTCCCGTTCCGTTTCTAGTGCTCAGGTATGTAGTGCGTGCTGTTCAACGTGCTATTGTTTGTTAATTTGGTGTCTAAGTTTTAACTGTATTCCAGGCCGATGTTCCAGTCCCCCGTGAAGTCCGGCGTTGCGTGTGTGCATATCTCTGTCAGCATGCAGAGGTAGCAGACACTCTGAGATTGCAGGTGAGGGCATAGATATTCCTGGCTGTTCCGCTGGTTGTGGGAGGGTATGGACAGCCAAGGAAAACTGTTTGAATTCACTGCCTAAATGACTGCCTGGAAATTTTAAATGGAAGAGTGATTAACGCTATAGTTTTTTTTCTTTTGCAGACTAATTGCCACTGTTGCCTTGTTTGCCTTGCTTTGTTTTGCTTTACTTTGCCTTTAGTTGTTTTGTGTTTAGTTGTAGTTTTGCTCTTATTTTGCTCAGCATTTCGCCTGCTTTAGTTGTAGTTTTGCTTTGATTTTGTTTTGCCTTTGTCTGCTATCATTTAGTTTCGGTTTTGCCTACTTTTGTATTCATTTAGTTGCTGGTTGGCTGAGGCTATTTGAGTTAGCTGCCCTGCTCAACATCATTGGGTGATTGCCATAGCTGTTGCTAAAACTAGTTGCCACTCTGCTCAGTGAGTGTTGAGAGTGTATTTATGTATGGTTGTATTTATTAAAAACATTATTGTGGGGGGCGGTTGCAGCAATGTAAGTACGGGGTATATTGTACCATAAGTGATCTTTTTCTGTGAACTCTTTTGCGTCCCTTCCCCTAGTCTGCTTGTGTTTGGTTGTTAGTTAACTCTTTTTGTTTTGTGCCTGGTTTGCAGTGTTTATTTACAGAGTTTACAGGCGACGTGTACCCCAATAACCCCTGCTTTATTTAGCTGCGGCCTCTCCCAAATTAGTAGTGTGTACTTTAAAAGACGTTTGTTAAAATAAATAAAAATTGTCTTTATATTTGTACATTCGCCTCTGCATTCATCTGTGGGCCTTACCTGTGATTAACGGGGAAACCTCTTGTGGAGTGGTGGGAAGAGTACTTCTGATACTTTCTATATCTTTGGGTGAGAGTCCCAAGGTAGCGTTGTCGGTGTTAGCTTGTTATAAATCTGGTAGAGTGCTCTCGAAACTTATAACTCGGTTACATTATTTTCCTCTATTAATGATGAATAATAGGCTGCTCTGGCATTACGGAGAGCCTTCTTGTACACTGTAAGACTATCTTGCAAGACTAAATGAGCCTCTTCTAGTTTGGTGGAACACCATTTACTCTCAACACTAGACTCTGTGTTGACTCTATTGACATCATATGATAAGCTTGTTAAAATGCAAAATGTTTTTTTATTTAATCACTGCTAACAAGCATTATTTTTAAACCAATCAACTTTTAATGGCTTTACCTCATCTAGTGACAAGTGTTCTGTGTTTTTTTGCCCTTTTCACTTACAAAATTGTGGGTATCAGGTCAAAGATTTCTACTCCCGTTTCCTTCACGATTTTTTGCCCCAATCATCCCTGTTTCAGCAATTTCACAGCAATTTCTGTGCATCATTTGAAACCCTCCTCTTGTCCAGTTGATATCATACCCTATTCTATATTAGAAGCCTGTGATATGGTTGCCCCCTGTCTGCTTAACATTGTGAACACTTCCCTTTCTACTGGCTGTCTCCCTGACTATGTCGAGACTGCCTGTGTCCAGCCTCTTCTCATAAAACCTGGCCTCAATCACTCTATCTATAATAACTACAGACCGGTTTCCAAACTTCTGTTTACTGCCAAATCTTAGGAACGACTGTTTCATTATAGTTTTTGGAAGCCATGTCAGATAACATGTTGTCCTCAAATTTGACAAAGCTACAGGTGTGTAAATCTGGTTTCATCACAACCTTTCCCTACATGGGGACCAGAGCTTCCAGACAACACACACACACAAACAGAGCAGCTGAGACCCACTACTAGGTGGTGCAATGGGGCAATGGATCACACTATTGTGCTTTCCAGCAGATGAACACGCACACAGGGATGTGAACCGGATTTCATCACAGCTCCTTCCTGAACGGCTTTCTTCCAGGAACGCCTGTCCAGTACAGTATGCTCCCAGTTGCTCAATGTGATGTAGAATTTCTTCAGACTGGTCTTGATATTGTCCTTGAAGCGTTTCTTTAGCCTGCTGCATTATTGTGGTGGTGATGCTGGTCATGGTGGCTTCCTCCAGAAGGTTGTTGGTGCGTCTGTCCTCCCGGCTGATCCTCAAAATCTTTCATAAGGATCTTTGGTGGTGTTGCTCCAGGGCTGTCAGGTGCTTGCTGTAGGTGGTCCATGACTCAGCTCCATACAGTAGGGTGGGGAGGACAACGGCTGTGTAGACCAAGAGTTTTTTTTGGGCCCTTAGGACTCAAAACTCTTTTCCTGAGTCTGGCGTAGGCTCCACTG
This sequence comes from Oplegnathus fasciatus, assembly GCA_003416845.1. Taxonomy (NCBI): domain Eukaryota; kingdom Metazoa; phylum Chordata; class Actinopteri; order Centrarchiformes; family Oplegnathidae; genus Oplegnathus; species Oplegnathus fasciatus. The sequence continues at coordinate 49,511 of NTHP01001119.1, read as the reverse complement.
GCACAACTCAGGTGATGGTTGACCTCAGAGGCGATGTCAGCTTTTGAGGAAAGGAGGCCGCCGAGGTAGGGGAAGTGGTCAACGTTTTAAAGAGTGGTGTTGTCCACTTTTATGGTGGGCTGGGCGGTTGGGTTGGAGGTTGATGTAGGACCTGGGTCTTCTTGATGTTTAAGGCTAAGGCAAAGGCAATATTATGTCTGCTGTACCTCTGGATGGGTGGAAGCCACACTGTGATTCTGGGAGTACTTCCTCAGACAGTGGTAGCAGCCGGCAAGGACTTTGCCTGTTGACAGGAGCGAGATGCCCCTGTAGTTTCCACATTCAGCCTTGTCCCACTTCTTCAATATGGTCGCTAGTAAGCCGCGTTTCCATTAAGCACTTCGGTATAGTACCTTTGGTATAGTATACACATGTAACATTAAGCCAATGATTTCATCTACTTACTTCTGCTGAGCAAATGAAGCCACATTCAAAACATCTATTCTGAGGAAAAGTTGCAAAAGTTCCTAAAACGAAAGGATGTTTTGCTGCCTTTTCATCTTTACTAGTTAACGTTAGCTCGCTGTAGACCGGAAAAAAACAAATGTAACTCACTGTGCTGACCAAAGGCTACACCGGCAGCTATACTGGCAACTTTTAAGGTGGAACGTTTTCTTGCATGTTACTCAATGCATGAGTTGACGTCGTGAATCAATCAACACACCTTAAATATCAATATGGCGACTTTGACCATTCCGTTTGTTTTCAGTGGCTCTCTTGCATGACGCTTTAGTGATGATCAGATCTTCATGGCTTAAGAAACTGTTTCTGAATTTCAACCGGATTATGTGAACTGTGAATATTCTGTTTCCTCACTTGGAAAAAAAGTCCCAGAGCCTCGCTCGCCTNCGCTCTGGCAGCAGTACCCCTATGAATGTAAGGTAGAGTGAAGATTCTGTTGACCAATCAGCGGACTGCAGTGTTTCTAGCTCCACCTTTTAGTACCGAGCCAGTGTGCTAGGTACCTCAACAGAGGGGTGATGGAAAAAGGGTACGTATGGAGCGGTTCTTCTGATACCACACAACTTCAAAGCTGCAGCTGTATGAACCCTGCATATTTTACTCAAAACCAAGTTATAATTTCATGTAAATGAGGTCTATTGACCATAAATTCCAAAAGGAAGTGTAAAACTTGACATGACTTTTTATTTTTTTGATGTTTCAAAAAAAAAAATTTAATCATCCATGCCTCAGATGCACTTGAGATGGCAGCTTTTTAAAACGTTTTTTCATTGCCCTCAAACTATCCCATCAGTGACCTATCAACCATTTACTGTTTAACCCTAAAGGCCATTTTGACTTAGCAGAGCAGGAAAAGCACAAGTACAACTAATAACATTAATGATGACTCTGTTCTATTTAGACCCTTTAGTCATTTATACCTGTTGCTGTTCCTGCATGTCAAAGCGTTATTGGCCTATTAAAGGTCTCAAAGCTTAAGTAGGTAACCTGTGTAAAAATAACTTTTAGTCATATTTTCTAAAACTGTCACTATGTCCTGACAGTAGTACATGAGACAGATAATCTGTGAAATAAATCAGGCTCCTCTGGCTCCACGTACTGCTCTGAATGCCATTTGCAAGAATCCACCGTGCCTGAGTAAAAACAACCAATCAGAGCCAGGAGGAGTATCTGACGGAGTGTCAATCCCTGCTCCTGCACACGCTGCAGGCAGCTCCCCTCCATATCTTCAGTGAGTGGACGTAATGGCGGACAAACAACCGCCAAGCAATGAGAAAACTTCCCATCCCTCCTTTGCCAACAACAGTTTACACGACAAAGACAAGTAAATACAAGAAGACCAATGAAGAAAAGGAAGCTAAAAAGAAAGAATTAGACTGAGCTGTGGGGAGGGGCTTTGGAGGCGAGCTGGAGAGGGAGGGGAAGGGACCTGGAAGTTGTACTCATTCAAATTTTCAGAAGTCCCCTTTCTTCTCAATCCTACTGACTTCTGCTTTAAAGCCCATGAAAACTTGGTTTCAACTTTTTTTTAACATCTGTTTATTGATTTTGAAAAATGGTACAGATGGTTGGTTAAGGTTTGGTTAGATTACTCACAAAAACAACTTGGTAATGTTTGGGGAAATTTCATGGTTTGGGTTAAAATGACTACTTCGTTAAGGTTAGGGGACTTTGGTCATCATGGTTACAGCAATAACTAGTTGCTTAAAGCTGAAGTTGGTAGGATGGAGAAGAGAGTGGACTTAGCTTGAAAATTTGAACGAATACAACTTCCAAGTCCCTCTCCCTCCCTCTCCGCTGCGCTGCGCTCCAGCTCATCTCCAAAGCCCCTCCCCGCAGAGTCACAAGATCTAATGCTTTCTTTTTAGCTTGCTGTTCTTCATTGGTCTTCTTCTGTTTACTTGTCTTTGTCGTGTAAGCTGTTGTTAGCAAAGGAGGGGTGGGAAGTTTTCTCATTGTTTGGTTATTCGGTGGTTTTTTGTCCGCCATCATGTCCGCTCACTGAAGATACAGAGCTTGACCGAGTGAGAGCATGTGTGGGGGAGGGAAGCTGCTCGCAGGGTGTGCAGGAGCAGGAATTGACACTCCGTCAGATACTTCTCCTGGCTCTGATTGGTTGTTTTGATTTGGGCGTGGTGGATTCTTGCAAATGGCCTTAGGGGCAGCAGGTGGAGCCAGAGGAGCATGTTTTTTTTTTCACAAATTATCTGTTTCATGTACTACTGTCAGGACATAGTGACAGTTTAAGTAAATAAGACTAAAAGTTATTTTATTCAAGTTACCTACTGCTGCTTTAAGGTTATGGAACAATTGTGGGCAAAAAAACCCAACATTGTCAGTTTGAAACGTGAAACAAGTTGCGGTCTCACATGTTAAAGTTGATCCATCCATCCACCAAGACCTATTCCCAACGTCACTCTATAACAATGTCACCTGACTTTCTCCTTTGCTCCCGTCATAATTTTTACGGTCACTAGAGGGCTTTGTCGTTTTGGGGCACTTGCTGAAACATGTCCTTTGGATGACAAGTCTCAACACAGTTTACACAGCATTTGCATATTCCAGGGTTCAGCCCTGTGGTTAATTCAATCCAGAGCAGCAGTGTGAAAAGCATTACTACAATTGGCATTTGTGAGACGAACTGACACCGAACAAAGGAAGGGGATTGATATATATAGTGTGGGCTGACGGGAGAGTGGAGACAGGTGAGTGGACTAATCATGGAGAGGTGAAACTAATAGGGGAGGAGCAGGTAATCAAAACAGACGGGAAACACACAAGGGCAGGAGGTGTCTGACATGAGAGGAGGCCCAAGGGCAAGAGGCCGGGGAACCGAGACTTGGGCTGATACCTGGGAACCTGGGGCTTGGACTGATACCTGGGAACCTGGGGGCGGTTCGGGGGCAGGGCGGAGACGGAGCCAGGGATACTGGAGGCTGCTGAAGCACAGGAACTGGTGACTGCTGCAGCTGAGGCTCAGCGGATTGCTGCAGCACAGGAACAGGAGACAGCTGCAGCTCAGAGACTGGGGATTGCTGCAGCTCAGGAACAGCGGAGTGTTGCAGCCCAGGAACAGGAGACAACTGCAACTGCAGCACAGGCACCTCATTCAGAAAGTCCTCTTTTGTCACTCCAAAGTCATCCCAGGTGTAAGGCAGGCTGGAAAGGTAGGTGTCCGCTGGGTCCATGTTTGGTCAGTTTGTACTGTCACGAGTGGATAGCAGGGTGGACCCAAACGCAGGACACAGAGGCAGAGCAGGTGCAGAAGAATGATTTATTGAATGCTTACTGGCTGACAGGCAGGTAGGCAGAACAGGCAGGATCAAGAACACGGGAAACACGCAGGAACAGAGTCCATGGGAACACAAGGATGAAACACAGGGATGTAATGCAGCACATGGTAACACAGACAAACTGACACCGAACAAAGGAAGGGGACTGATATATATAGTGTGGGCTGATGGGAGAGTGGAGACAGGTGAGTGGACTAATCATGGACAGGTGAAACTAATAGGGGAGGAGCAGGTAATCAAAACAGGCGGGAAACACACAAGGGCAGGAAGTGAAGTGTCTGACATGTGAGGAGAGGTAAGTACAAAATAAAACAGGAAATGTGCATGACTAAACTGAAAACAGACAAAGACAAGACTAGTGCAGGGAATGAGATATGATAGACAACAAAGAACACCACAAGAGAGACAAACGGGATCACGAGGAACACAGAGAGGGGGAAACACTAGGAAACACTAAGATACGACCACGGACCATGACATTTTCTTTTTTTAAACACAGATCTTTGAAGGGTGCATAGCGATGAGGTAATGTATCTGTATGTGGGTATGTAAGATTAATAACTGTAATATGACGATGGCGAAACAAAGTAAACTTTTTTTAGTACCGCTCATACAATGTTCCCTCCACCTCATTCCCCACCACTAGGAGACTACTTCACCGGGAGGCCAGTGGGCGGCAGCTCTGGAGACGGACATTCAGTTAGCGGCTGTAGCATTGGGGTCTGATCCCGGACCGCCCAGACTCCCCTCCGGATCAGCTATCTATTGCTGCCGTTACACAGGTTAGACCTGGCGCTGCTGCTGGCCACCAACCCGCTGTGAAAACCTGAGTGGGCCACCTAAGTTAGAGCCAGTATATGGGAAATGCTGTCTTCATAATAATAAGCCAACAGCAAAATATAGCTCAGTAGCAAGGCCAACATAAAATGTTACATTCTAAGCCAGTTGTATTATGGTGATGTCCACTGTGACCTAATGTTATACCTCCATGGACTGTAAAACCACATCTCGCAATCTATTTCATAAATAAAATAGACATATGACATACCTGTCAAGGAGGAAGAGGGCCAATTCAGGATCAGTTTTGAATCCTTTTAAATCAATTTTTATTCAAAATATGCCGATCCTACCCCAGTATCAGCCATAACCACAAAATATAACATCAAAAATAAAATCCTGCTTCCTTTTAACTGGCTGATGTACTCTCGCTGCCAAACTTTGCATGGGAAAATGTAAACATTGGCTCTTCCTGCCTGCATGCCGTTGTTGTTTCGTCTGATTTCGCGGAAAAATCGGACCTGTGGCACTTATTAAGAATAACTACTAGAGGCGTCAGTATTAGACTGTTTCATAACCAGTTAAATCGCAGTTGTCGTTAAAAGGAAAATTCCAAGTGGGGAAAAACAACGGGGAAAATATTCTGGAACCTGCGGCTCCTCCCACTTGGCAATTACATATTGGAACAGAGTAAATAAAACAACATCATTGTTTGTTGTGTGGGTGTACCTAAGAAGATTGGCTGGGATTACATAAATGCATCTTGTTAAGGAGAAAATGCACAAAGTCTTGTGTTTTCAACATGCAGATTAACTCAAAACTAGACATATTCATGTAAAGATACAAACTTAATTTTTTATTGTTAATATCACAGATTTAATTATGCTGCATTTACATCCGCGCAGATTTATTCTTTTCAGTGTGTGCCAACAAAAAAACCCTCAGATGAATACAGATACAGTCAGTCCCACTTAATATGCGTAGACTCGGAACATAATTACATTTTTAAAACATTTCGACTTCCTGTATCACCTCATGATGGGGGCACTCTACCCATTTTACACAAAAAGTTCAGTTTACAGACTGCGGTAAGTCCTACTTAGCTGGTGATGTCATAGTGATGTTGTATCTCAGTTTTTGTTTAAGAATGCAAATAAAAAATAACCTGATCTGTTAATGTTAATTCGCTATGGTTTTAAGTTAGAAGAATATACTAGCAAACAACATCTAATAGTTTAATGTTAATTCTTGCTTCACATACACATTTTTTACAGCTGCCAGACGTCCTCAGTACTAGCAGGTAGCTACGTTAACATTCGAACTGACTGTATTCCAATAAGCTAAGAAAGGAGCAAACTTCCTGTCACTTTAACAGCTAGCTATATAGGCTAAAATTATTATTATTATCATGAAGAAATGTCTCACCTGCCAGTTATAACTTTCTAAATGAAAAGCTAATAATATAACAATACAGCCTCTATGCTTCACTCAAACTGTTCACTCATAGTCCTTCAGAATTAACATTTCCCATTACTCAACATCAGACACCCACTGAACGTACAGTTAGGAAATAGCATGCTAGCTAGCTAATTCTTGTCTCATTTGTGGTCTGATGAACAGTAAATTCATCAAATTCAGTGTCCCATATTGCTATTTTACAAGCTACTGTAGCTTTGATATTTAACGGGACCCGGGAGACCATGGTTTCGGAATGCAGCAGTCGAGGCTTTTGTCATACGGAAGAGGGCATGGTTTCATCTGAAGTAGGTTGGAAAAATGATAGACGCGGCAGGGAAGGTCTAGTTAAAGCTGCTAACAAGTTCAATTTCAATTCAATTTTATTTATATAGCGCCAAATCACAACAAAAGTCATCTCATGACACGTTACATATAGAGCAGGTCTAGACCGTACTCTTAATAATGTTATTTACAGAGACCCAACAATTCCCACCCTGAGCAAGCACTTGGCAACAGTGGCAAGGAAAGACTTCCTTTTAAGAGGCAGAAACTTCGAGCAGAGCTGGGCTCTAGGTGGGCAGCCATCTGCCTTGACCGGTTGGGTTGAGAGAGAGAGGAGAGACAGAGAGGATAGAGAGAGAGAGACAGACAGCCAGGCAGGCAGGCAGACAGGCAGGCAGGCAGGCAGGCAGGCAGGCAGGCAGACAGACAGGAATGCAGCAGCAACTATAATAACGATAGAAATATAACTAATAATAGCAATNCAGCTACTTTAAAGGACTGTGGTACATGGCCTGTTAATAAAGATAGATTGATCGTATCTAATAAAGAAGTGCTAACTAAAGGTAAAACTTCTTTAAGCAGTCTAGTTGGAATAGGGTCTAAGAGGCAGGTTGATGGTTTAGATGAAGAAATCCTTGAAGTTCGTTGGTGAAGGTCAATGGGAGAAGAGCAGTCCAAATATATATCAGGTTTTACCGCTGTTTCCAAGATCCCTGTATTCGAAGATAAATCAGTCCCGATTGAGGGCAGGAGGTGATGAATTTTGTCTCTAATATTTAGAATTTTATTATTAAAGAAGCTCATGAAGCAGTTGCTACTGAGAGCTAAAGGAATACATGGCTCAGTAGAGCTATGGCTCTCTGTCGGCCTGGCTACAGTGCAAGGTCCATTATGGAAAATGTAGAAAGTCATGTTTTGTGGGCTTGACCCATACTAGGCACTGAAAGTCTGGCCTTTGCTGCTTCATGATTGACCATTCTTGAGAGTTTTCTGTCTTGAACTCCTCCAACAGGGGTCACCAACTATAGTCCAGTCCTGCATTGCAGCCCAGTATTCCTTAAACTGCAGTATTGAGGGTCGGGTGTGTCGACCTCCGTTTTCTTAGTCTGTGCTTGATGTGTTTTTGATGTAGTGTGCTGCTTTGCTTAATGCTTTGCTAAATTTTGTACCACAGTGTTGTTGAAACTAAATGTCATGTCATGTCATTATTAATCAATAAAAATGTCTGCCCAATTAGTTTTGTGTAGCATGGGGACTGCAAGATTGTGTGCAAGATGTGCAAATTGACCAATAATATTATACTGATATCAGAAAAATACTATAAACCCGCTGTTGAGTAGCTACAACAGAACATACAGTATATTACTATATTATAACTAAAACTAAAATTAAAGGCGATAAGGTCACAAGGCATACATACAATACAGATGGCAGAGAAATATGTAGGAATGTTTTAAAATATTATTTAAAATTATGTTCCTCTCACTCTAAAGTCATTAAACCTACCAGATACAGTATGTTCTACGGTCCCTATAGAAATATTTTAGGAATATTATGCAAAGACTGAAACATTAAGTAAGTGAACTAATTGTCTGATTTTTTTATGATTCAGTATTTGAAGTGTTTTCCAAACCATGTACTGCCACAAATACATCTCTACTGCCCTCACAACACAGAAATATAAACGGCATAATCAGTAACAAACTTCACATTTAGGTTAGTTCTATTTTTCATGCACAAAGAAATGGAATTGGATAAATAAGCCACTTAAAAAACAAAATACCAATTTCACTGTGTAAGAGATACATTTAGTCTTAAGTCTTAAGTCTTAGGTCTTAAAGAGTCCTAAAGATTTTAGGACCTCCTGATCTTTCCTCTATGCCAATATCAGGTCAGAATATCCCATTATCTAATAAACAGGTTCCAATGATATCCACATTCATGCTCCCCAGAGGAACAGCCTTTATTTTAATGCCTCCATGGCCTTGATAATAATAAAAAGTAGGTATGTCCTGAGCTGATCCTAAGGATTGGTAATAGGGGCGATCCAGGCATATTTTAATGGATCAGTATCGGCTAAAATGAAGCTGATCAAAATCCGATCTTTTCTTTACTGTACTCTACTTTTTGAGTTTTGTCCACCTAAGCCTGCTAGTGTTGCAGCGTGCTGCTCTCCTTTAACACAGCCAGGCTCTACACTATGAGCATTTCATTTCATGTGTAAATGTAAAAATAATTTGGTACCACTGGTGATTGACGCTGAAACTCAGATTGGCAATATACACATATTTGCTAAACTCAGATGGTAACAAAGCTGTTATCTCTTCTCTCTTATTACCAATGAGCAGTGTACAAAACATTCAGTTATTACTCAGGTATTCAGGGGATGGTGGAATCATAGGAAGCCACATCTTCTCCGGAGAGGAACTTTTTCAGCACGTCCAGCTTGGATCGTAGAGCAGCCACCTGCCTGGCACCTGCTGCTCACCTGGCAGTCCTTGCATGAAGGCAACTGGTTGGCAAACACCTCCTTACAGACAGCCGGGGAGCAGGATATATGTTTCCACCCTGGATCGGGCAGTATAGATGACTCCATGACAAACAGTTTATGATGTTACACCCCGTCACTCAATTGCAGACTGGTTAGAATGACAAACAATGCTGACAGCATGGTCATATCAGTTTAACTAACTACACTCTAGCTTAGGTCCTCTCTATAGCTTATGGTGTCACGTCAGTTTCAGAAGTCACATTCTGAGAAGTTAAACTTTTATCCATATCATATCAATAATTTAAGCATATCAGCTTTAAAGTTTTGAATTAGGACCTTCGATATTTGGATCAAGGAGCTTGTGAAAAATATGGCGGTTTGCAATTTAATGAAGAAAAGATTTTTATGAATATAAAACTGACAAATTGTTTTCATGTTGAATAGGAACATTTACTGAGACTATGCATAATGGTGTGGAGTTACTAGTGTCACAGCCACATTGTATTAGGCTCAAAACAAGCAGGCCATTTGTAATTATTGGTGCTCCAATCACAACGAAGCCCCAAAGACCACAAGCAGGCGGGAACATTTTACATAGTGTAAATTCCTAAATAGTCAGGGGCCGACCGGTATTTGTTCAAGCCAGTCACCCACCCAAGCTATTATTTGAGGCTTTGACATTATTTGAATATGGCTTTTTTATGACAATTTATTATACTAATTACGAAAAACAGAATTGTAGCTCAACAGGCATCAACAACATCACAGCAATGAGGGCTTGTAGCAACAGAACAGATATAAGTGTGCCACTTAACATTACTACCTGATTGTCACATGACTGGTGGAAAAAGCAGCATCACTGTCATCAGAGAGCAGATCAGTAGCCCTGCAATTACTGCTGCTGTCAGAGGTCTGCTTCATCTCTGCAAATAAAGAGGAGATTAATTCACTGGCAAACATGATGGACAGCAGCTGAAAGAAGAGACAGCAAACGTTTGACCCTGGCTGACGGAAACACATTACAACACTCACTGCTCTCTGTCCTCTGCTTCTCCTCAATCCCCTCAACAACAGCTACTCCTCCTTTTCCATCATTTCCTCCTCTTTGTCCTCCTCCTTCTGTCATCTCCTACCACCTCTGCCCCTTCCAACTTTTCTGTCAATTCTACCTTCCTCTACCTCCATGTCCTCCCTGTCCTCCTCCTCATGTCTCAGAAGCCAAATTTCTGTCTGATGCTGACAGCTAACAAGTAATTACAGGTAATCATCTAAATGGACAGTAATTATTTCAAGGAGGGAGGGGCTGGAGTTTGTCTTTACAATATTGTGAGTTGGAGCCTAGCCCTTGACTCTGTAGGTCCTTAAAGCTGAAGTTGGTAGAATTGAGAAGAAAGTGGACTGAATACAACTTCCAGGTCCCTCCCCCTCCCTCTCTGCTGTGGTCCAGCTTGCCTCCAAAGCCCCTCCCCGCAGAGCAGCTCGCTCTAATTCTTTCTTTTTAGCTTCCTTTTCTTCATTGGTCTTCTTCTGTTTACTTGTCTTTGTTGTGTAAGCTGTTGTTGGCAAAGGAGGGATGGGCAGTTTTCTCATTGCTTGGTTGTTCAGCGGTTGTTTGTCCACCATTACGTCCACTCACTGAAGATACGGAGCTTGACTGAGTGAGGGCATGCATGGGGGAGGGGAGCTGCTCGCAGTGTGTGGAGGAGCAGTGATTGACACTCATCCCAGCTCTGATTGGTTGTTTTGATTCGGGTGCAGTGGATTCTTGCAAATGGCACTAGGATCTCTAGGTGGAGCCAGAGGAGCCTGATTTTTTCACAGATTATCTTTCTCATGTGCTACTGACAGGACATAGTGACAGTTTTAGCAAATATGACAAAAAGTTATTTTTATGCAGGTTACCAACTTCAGCTTTAACCCAGCAGCAGTGCACAGACTTACACACACTGACTTTCAGGAACATTTCCTTCACTTACATTCATTCACTAAATGCTGGGGATATAAGACGATGTATCCTCAGTCGATCTACTCCAAAGACCCTCCACATGCTGTGCCCACTCTGTCTCTGTTCAAAGATGGTCTCTGGTGTCGGAGGTGAATCTCCTCCTTGATCATTCTCCAGCCATCCACTGACTCCTGGTCGACAACCTTTGACTCCTTCCCAGTCGATGTAGCATGGTTTTGGTCTGATGCAGCGTGGTTTTGGTGTTCATAGACAGCTGAGGTTGTCAGTTTCTGGTGTTAATTCAGTCTCTTGTCCAGGTTCCTCGCTGTTTCACTGATGTAGTGTTCCCCATCTCATGTGATGTCATCAGTGTGAAATACCTTACGACAGTTGGGAGGGGGGGGTCTTTCCAAATGTGCGGTCCTTCCAAAACAGAGTAGGCTTACATCGTGATCAGTCAGTCAATCCAAATACTTACACAACAACACTGCAGATAACCTTTCTGAAATTGAGTGTTTATAAATGGCATGATTACAGTTTAAAAAAAAAACATTCCCACAATTACATGCAATAAACTTTACAGAATAGATAAACGCAATAATGCAAAAAGTTTATGTTGATGTTTTCAGGGGGTCCTAGGTGTCAATTAACAGGTCTGAGACCATCCAGTATTTTACACTTTGAATGTTATACACCACTCCAGTCTTCCTCTCAGGGTGGTCCTGTCTTTATACCTGCAGTGATCTTAAGATGTTGAATGGTTCATGGTAAGTGTGAATTAAAAACTCTCACTAGATATTAGATGTTCAGCCATGTAAGGGAGTCTCACTGGACTTCTGGTGGTCTCTGCTGAGTTAGCAGTCTCTGTCCTCCTGGTCAGTGCAGGGTTTTCATATCTGTTGGCTCAGAACTGGGGGTCTCTTTTATCCAAAGCGCTTTAAAGTTTGCCTTTCATTCACACACATACACACACACACACACACACACACACACTAATGGCAGCGAGCTACCACACAAAGTGACTAAAAGGAGACTTTGACATGTGGACAGGAGGAGCTGGGGATCGATCACCAAACCTGTGATTAACCTTGCTCTACATCCTGAGCCACCCCGCTGCACCTTCTTATGCAGGGCAGACACAGGCTCACTGGCTATTTTATGGCTCACAATGTCACCTGAACAATGGATGATCGGATGGATTTCTGGCAGGTCAGAAATTTTGGTCAGCTGTCTTGTAGTTTCTCGTAGATTTACCTCATGGCTGCTATCAAAATATTCCTTATAAACCGTAGAGAGCTTGTTTTAATATTATTGGAGTAGTATTTTACATGTTGTGGCTAGTCTTGAGCAGGGGCATTTCTAGGAGTTAAGCCCCCACCATCTGGGACTGAGGTCAGAGTGTGTGCCAAATTGTTTTTGGGTGGCCCCGGCTGTTCTTCCTGGAATATTACTCCCTAAATTTTATTGCATTGTATGACTACTGCAAACATTACATTTCATTTGACATATAATTTTTAATAGTGATGTTAAGACAATTGCTCGGGACAAAATGCACATCAGCAGGGCAGCTGAAAATTCTCAAGCCTATGGCCCAAGAGTTTAATACTACTTTACTTTTTTATTCTGCTTTTACAGTTTTATTTGACTGCTGTAATGTTTGGCACTTTGTGTTGTACAAAAAATAAAATAAAACCAGCACCCTGATGACAGTAGATTGAATTGAAACAATTGTTTATTTGTACAACCATTTGGGGAATATCAATTCAATTCAATTCAATTTTATTTATATAGCGCCAAATCACAACAGAAGTCATCTCATGACACTTTACATATAGAGCAGGTCTAGAGCAGGTACTCGTAATAATGTTATTTACAGAGACCCAACAATTCCCACCATGAGCAAGCACTTGGC
>NTHP01001119.1:14370-27288 GCA_003416845.1 Oplegnathus fasciatus | reverse complement strand
AGCAGATTGCTGCAGCTCAGGCTCAGCAGATTGCTGCAGCTCAGGCTCAGCAGATTGCTGCAGCTCAGGCTAAGGGTTGCTGCAGCACAGGAACAGGAGACAGCTGCAGCTCAGGAACGGGAGGCAGATGCAGCTCAGGAACTGGTGACAGCTGCAGCTCAGGGACTGAGGACTGCTGCAGCTTGGTCTCAGTGGATTGCTGCAGCATCGGAACAGGAGACAGCTACAGCTCAAGAACAGGTGACTGCAGCAGCTCAGGCTTATGGATTGCTGCAGCACAGGAACTGGTGAGTGCTGCAGCATAGGAACTGGTGAGTGCTGCAGCACAGGAACTGGTGAGTGCTGCAGCACAGGAACTGGTGAGTGCTGCAGCTGGGGCTCAGTGGATTGCTGCAGCTCAGGAACAGGTGACTGCTGCAGCTCAGTCTTAGTGGATTGCTGCAGCACAGGAACAGGAGACCGCTGCAGCTCAGGGACTGAGGATTGCTGCAGCGCAGGAACTGAGGACCACTGCAGCACAGGAACAGGTGACCGCTGCAGCACAGGAGCAAGGGACTGCTGCAGCACAGGAACAGGAGATGACTGCAGCTCAGGAACCAATGACTGCTGCAGCTCAGGCTCACTGGATTGCAGTAGTACAGGAACAAAAGACAGCTGTAGCTCAGGGACTGGAGATTGCTGCAGCTCAAGCTTAGCGGATTGCTGCAGCACAGGAACAGGAGTCAGCTGGGCCACCGACTGGGGTTCTGACTGAGCATTGGCAGAGACTGCCGACTGAGGGTCAGAGAGTTCAGACAGGGAGTCAGCGATCTGGGCCAACGGGGAACCAGGAAGTTCAGGCTTGGAGTTGGAGGGGACGGCCAACTGGAGGTTAAAGAGTTCAGGCTGGAAGTCGGCAGGGACAGCCGACAGGGGACCAGAAAGTTCAGGCTTGGCATCGGCGGAGACAGCCGACTGGGGGTCAAAGAGTTCAGCTAGGAAGTTGGCAAGGGCAGCCGACTGAGGATCAGAGAGTTCAGACTGGGCATTGGCAGAAGCAGCCAACTGAGGGTCCGGAACAGGTGTCGGGCAGACCGCTGACTGGGAACCAGGAGCAGGTGTTGCCCGGGACACCGAAGGAGAACCAGGAGCAGGTGTCGGCCGGGCCGCCAACGGAGAACCAGCAGCAGGTGTCAGTCGAGCCGCCAACAGAGAACCAGGAACAGGTGTTGGCTGGCCCATGACGACCATGTCTTCTTCTTGAGCCTCCATGGGTCCCTGTGAAGATGTGAAGACACTTTTTACCTTGCTTTTCTTCGTTGGTCTTCTTCTGTTTACTTGTATTTGTCGTGTAAGCTGTTGTTGACAAAGGCGGGATGGGCAGTTTTCTCATTGCTCATCACCATCAGATACTCTGATTGCTTGTTTTGACTAGGGAGCGGTGAATTCTTGCAAATGGCCTTAGGGGCAGCAGGTGGAGCCAGAGGAGTATGATTTTTCTGTCTCATGTACTACTCTCAGGACATAGTGACATTTTTAGCAAATATGACTAGAAAGTTATTTTTATACAAGTTACCAACTTTAGCTTTAAGCAAGCAGCAAACAAGATGATGTTGTTCTTAGTTCCCTACATAATTAACATAGTGAATTGGGATTTAATGTGTCTCTAGGGCCCTAGGAAATCCATTTTAATTTTTCTGAATTCTGTGTTTTACGATTTAAGCACAAGAATGTTTAATCATACACTACACTGTATAAGAGTGATGTTATTGAAGACACCCCCCCTCCCCCATTGATGTGTGAAGTGATTTTGGTGACACTACACTATAAGAGTGAAGTTAAAAAACTAATACCACCAAAACCCAAAAGAAATATCCACATGCTGCCATTCTGTAAGAGTCTTTTGTAGTTCAGAGTTCCCCTGCCCAGCACAGGAACTTGGCTTCTTCCACCTCCTGTTTTAGCATAAAAGGCTGCCTCAAACTCCAGCTCATCTTTTGGGCAAATGACTCAGCAGCAACAGCATGTGGAGAAACAAAGAGAAAACCAGGTACAATATATAAACAAATTTCAAACCACTCTGACAGACCCATGACCACCAAATGTTAACCAAAATGCGTGCACTCAAATTAGAAACCTAGTGTCATAATGTAAACCAGAGTAAAAATCAGAATCAGAATCAGAATTGGGTTTATTGCCAAGTAGGTTTACACATACAAGGAATTTGTTTTGGTGCAATACAGTAAACAAAAATAAACATGCTTAGCCAAAAATTGTGTTTGGTTATTATTTGTTTGTTTTACTGAAATGAAGAAAGTAAATTATTAACACTGTATGGTGTCGGCCATCGATAGGGTCACAATCCATAAATTGGCATGAATGAAAATGTAAAAAGTGCTGGTCGGATTATTACTGTCGTTGTATGAGGGTTTCTTTCTTAACTTATTTGCCCTGGTCGCACTGTGACAGGAAAACTAGTTTTTTATAGACTCATTTTAAGAATTTCCTCAGAAACTTAAAAATGAAGACCACAGACTGTGATCACCTGTACCAATACGCATCTCATTTAAACAGTTGAGATGTCATTACGCAATTATTTTAACTTAATTTAATTCAATTAATTTCTTCTTTAGTTGCTATGAGCAATAAACATGTGTCTTATCTTTGAATAAACATCTAATCAGTAACATGGACCACCTTCTAGCCTTTCTCTTGTACAAGAGCCAGAAAACGGTGGTCTTATCACAAAAGTGCTGTGATGTTTACTAGCTTTAGGACATAAATAACAATCCAAAAGAATCTGTTGGAAACCTACTTAAAAACTTTAATCGCTGTGTTTCTTGACCCAGACAACATTGTTTAGATTCATGTTGGTCAGATTTATAGACCAATAACGGGTAATCTTATTACATTATTACATTACATTTATTTAGCTGACACTTTCAGCGACGTACAATTAAGTGCATTCAACCATGTGGATACAAACCAAAAATTGCAAGAATCATGCAAGTACATCAACTTCATCAATAAGCAGAACTGCATCATGATACTCCAAGTGCTACATTTAGAGACAAATAAGAGACAGAGGCTTTTTTTTTGTTTTATATAACTTAATTTTATTTATCTTCATGGGCAAAGGTGCAGTCTGAACAGGTGAGTTTTCAGTCTGCAGCGGATGTGTAGGGTTTCTGCTGTCCTGATGTCAACGG
Organism: Oplegnathus fasciatus; assembly: GCA_003416845.1. Taxonomy (NCBI): domain Eukaryota; kingdom Metazoa; phylum Chordata; class Actinopteri; order Centrarchiformes; family Oplegnathidae; genus Oplegnathus; species Oplegnathus fasciatus. The sequence continues at coordinate 24,100 of NTHP01001119.1, read as the reverse complement.
GGAGCTCATTCCACTATTGTGGAGCCAGGACAGCAAACAGGCGTGATTTTGATGAGCTGCAGCTGGGCCCCCATCGTAGTGAGGGAGTAGCAAGCAACCAACCTGCTCCACCTCAGCTCCATTTATGCAGACAGGGGTGTGTGTATTTTCCTCCTTTTTTCTAAAATTAATTATCACCTACTTGGCTTTGCTGACGTTGAGCAGTAGGTTATTCTCTGTGCACCACTCTGAAAGATTGTTGATTTCCTCCTGTTGATTTCCTCTCATTATTGTTTGAAATCCAGCCAATGATGGTGGTGTTGTCTGCAAACTTAACGACAGAGTTCTCTCCCTGTCGGGGATTGCAGTCTTGTGTGTACAGCATGAGCAGGAGGGGTCTGAGCACACAGCCCTGGGGCGCTCCAGTGTTCAACACTAGAATGGAGGAGGTGTGACAGCCAATCCCAACTGTCTGGGGTCTGTTTGTGAGGAAGTCCAATGTTCAGTTGCAGAGCGTGGTACTCAAGCCCAGAGTGCCAAGTTTGCCAATGAGTTTCATGGGGGACAAACAACATTCTGATGTAGTTGTTGGTCTTCTGTGGATCTCTTGGATCTGAATGCAAACTGCTGAGGGTCCAGGCTGGTTGGGATGTTGTCTTTGATGTGCTGGAGAACCAGGTTCTCAAAGCACCTCATCAGAATAAGGGTGAGTGCCACAGGGTGGTCGTCATTTAGACAAGACACGGCAGACTTTGTAGGTACAGGAATGATGGTGGCTGGTGGGAACACTCTTTTGACAGTGAAATGTTAAAAATGTCAGTAATGACATCGACTAGCTGGTTGGCACAAGTTTTTAGTACACAGCCGGGGATCTTATCAGGCCCAGCAGCTTTACTCATATTCACTCTCAGCAGGGTTCTTCTCACGTCCGCTGTGGACACTGACAGTGGCTTGTGGAATAGGCTTGACAGCTGACTCTTTGTTGAGGAGATCAAAGCGAGCATAAGATGTGGTAAGCTCAATGGGCAATGTAACCTTAAACATGATGGGGGTGCCCCTGCTTTTGTAGCCTGTGATGGTCTCTCTCTCTGTCCTGACGAGCCATTAAATTCCCTGCTCCAGCCTACAGGGGCAGTGCTGAGTATGAACTTTAATACACACAATTGCAGGTCCCCTCTTGATTAAAATTAAAATAAATTCACAGGGAGCATCTGTCTGTATCGAGACATGATTTTAGATTTACACGATTTAAAGCATGACTTACAGTGGCACTCGAAAATGCTGTTGGCTCACTGGTCAACTGTTGGTGAATACGTAACGGTGCTGAGGTTCATTGTTGAATCGGTATGCAAGTGCACACACACACACACACATCCAATGACTGACTGCTGCTCTTGATGTGTTCCCCTTGTTCCCATTAGGCCTGAAACCCATGTATTCTTTAAAGCTCTCTCTCTCTCTCTCTCTCTCTCTCTCTCTCTCTCTTTCAATTCCTGACAAGATTCTTAACAGTGTAGATACTTTTACACTCTTACTCCATCAGTGCAGCTCAGAGTAGCATGACGTGACTTTGTGATGACAACTGGAAATAAAAATGTATACCCACTTTTATTAGAAAATAAAATCCAGCATTGTTAATTAGCTCCAAGAAAATCATAAATGCAACATTTTGGCCAAATAGACCTCATCAAGCATTTACTACTCTCCTCGTGGCTTTGGCAGCAGATACAGTCTAACATTACTTTTGACTTTTTAGTGTATAAAATATTCATAATTGTTTGTAAAGCCTCTTATTCTATTCTAGTTGTGTGATTATATTGTATACATCTAACCTTGCTGAATATTTCTTTGCTGTCGCAAGAACTGTTTCATCTCATATCATATTAAGTACTTCACTCGTGATTCTGATTATGTTGCTTGTAATTAAGAGCTTGTTCTCTTTCAATTGAACATGCTCAGTGCTGGATTGGAAAACCCAGAGTTAACTGAGCCAGCAATCAGCTTTATGATACCACTTATCCATCGGTTATCACTACTGTTAGGCTAAGTGAAGCCAGCAAAGAGAGCCAGACTAAGCTGAACTTGGTCTGTGATACAGACCTTTTGGATTTGTGTGAAGGAGTTGATAAAGTAAAGCAATTTTCAGCTGCTGCTGCTGTCACAGGAAAGTGTCCAGCACATCTTATAGTAAACAGGGTCCTCTGGTGGTGAAGACAGCCCAGAATATGCTTCCACTACTGCAAGGTGAAGAGAAAAATGAAGGCCAAGCACTAAACAGCTGCTGATTACGCTGTAGATCAGCAGTTCAATAAAAGAATAAACCTTGATTTTTGCATTATAGTTACTATAGTTATAATTATTTATTTGTGTTAGAGGTATTTTAGTTTATGGACATGCACACACACGCATATACAGTAGTAACGTATTATAACACTATTTTATTTTCAATTACCTTATTACTTACATCACTATATAATAATTTATATACTAATTATTTATTACTATATTGTTAGTTTTGTACTTTTTAATTGATATTTTATGCTATATCATGGTATTCTCTTCTAAATGTATTATATATAAACCATATTATTGTATTAGAGATTCAAAGATTTATTTGTCACTTACTACACACATACATATTTTCAATATGTGTAGTGAAATGTGGGGGTGGCATACCCCAGAGGATGTGCTAAAAGGCTAATGTTCAATAATAATCATTGGAAAAAGAGTAAATAATATAGATTAGAAAAAAAGATATATCAAGGATACAATTTCAAACGTTAAAAAAATGTAAAAAATACATGTAATATAAGTATTAATATGTTGAAGTTCGCTATTTTTAATGAGCACTGTAAGAGCCTTTGCATAGGATTGTATTTTTCCATATAAATTTAGAAAATGCGTTCATGGAAGCTTATGTGATGAAACAAGGTGTTACATAGAGAAGCAAAATGCACATTTGTATAAGTAGGTTTTCATTTTGTAGTAGAAATGTACTTGTATTTGTTCAACAAAACTATACAATCACATTGTAAAAGAGTTGTAAACTACAGCCCTTTTGCTCACTGACGATTTCAACTACAGGGCAGGAGCTATATGTTTCACCATCACCACCGACCACGCTCATGTGTTTGTCTAACAAATGATGCATGGAAACAATATTGAAAATAAAGAGCTGTATACTCTTCTGTCAGGTGGAAGTACCTCCAGTTATTCAGACCTACCAGAGCTTCATGATGATCAACACAAGTCCGGTCAGAGCTCTGAGGACATGCCAGGTGCAAAACAAACACTCCAAAAGTGCACAAAAATGATATATAAAATAATAAATTATATACAGTATATTTATTCCGGTAGCCTTAATTACAGAAGTGCAATTGATTGAAACAGGTTTTGTGTAGTAATAAACTAAAAGATACATTTGTTACTGGCATAAACAGTGACAAGAAAAAATATTTCAACAAAACATTTACAGTATATGTGGTCTGTTGGATATCTGTTCGACCTGAATTATTTTCCCAGTGTGTTTGTGGAAAAAACCCTGTGTTTGGACTGAGCACTAAAAAGTTAATTCAATTTAATTCCAATTTTAGTTTTTACAGAAAAGGAGTTCAAAGTGCTTTATATGATAAAGCAATATACACATATATATATACTCAAAGAACAGCTTTAGTCCCCATGACCAAAATTTCAGTCTACTTCCTATTCATCTGTAGGAAGTTTACAGCCATCCCATGGTTAATTTCATCCAAACAGTTGATTGGGGAGTTTATGGGATGCAAGTCACCAGAGGATAGTGAGATAAGAAGCTGCATATCATCGGCATAAATATGGTAACAAATGTTTGCTGATAATGTAGGCAAGGGTAAGTGTATAAAGGTTGAAAAGGATGGACCCTTGTGGGACCCCACACAATATGTCTTATATGTTGGAGTCTCCAAGTGTGACAATGAAATTCCGGTTATGCAGGTAGGACTGGAGATCCGTGTCAGAAAGACCCACCCAGTTTTTCAGCCTTTCCACCAAGATCCCATAATCCATTATGTCAAATGCTGAACTTAAGTCAGGGAATACTAGGACAGAAGTCTTTTTATTGTCACTGTTGATCCTCATGTCATTAACAACTTTTAAAAGACCAGGTTTTGTACTATGAGAAGTGTGGAATCCAGACTGGATATATACTACATGTACAGTACTGTATGTTATTATATGTAAGGTAGCTACTGAATTGTTGATAAACAACCTTCTAAATAATTTTACTCAGGAAGTTGAGGTTTGAGATTGGCCTAGTTGCTGGAAGTGGATCATGGGGGCTGTTGGAGGACTTAAGTTGGCATATAACATCATCAAGATTCCAAGAATCTGCAATGAAGAAATGCTTGAGACCATTTACAAGCAAGGCTGGAACCACGCCACTATTAACTGTTATTTAAAAAACTGACAGACTGACATGGCACACTGTAGACTAAATCGCGAGAAATTCAAAACTCTGGTAATCTCCAAGTGAAACCTGGTGACAGTTTAAAGAATCACAGAAGATACCTGCTACTCTTACACCTCTGCAGAAAGTTATAGTTGAGGGCTGCAAACTAGTTATGTCTAACCATGTTTCAGTAATGAAAAGAGCATCAAGCCTACACAAGAGCGTTAGACCTGTTTGGATAGGAGCCACAGTCATGTCCTATCTTTTGGTCTGAAAAGGTGGATTTCGGTATGCTATATACTGTATCTTAGAGACTTCCCTTACTTTTTGCACTGCCAGATGTTGTTATTAACTCATCCACCATAAAAAAAAGTTAAAAGTTCATTATTGTTGTATTTTTCCAAAACACTGAGGCACACTATGTGCATCATTTCACTGTGAGTAGGTCTTCATGTAGTAAATAAGGAGTCCTCTGGACTGCCTCTAACTTCTCTCAGACATAGGAGCTGCTTTTAGCACTAAGATGCTTCGTAAATTACTCTTAGACCAAAAACTTAGAGTAAGGAGTTTCTCCTGGAACTTCTAGAAATTTGCAAGGAAGTAACACTGAGTTACAGCCAACCACACAAAGACATCCTTGCGTTCCTGGTTTTGGGCTTCCCTCATGGCATCTGCTAATTCTTAGATGTGTCTTGATACCTCTCCTAAGCCTTGGGAGACTTCGATCAATCCTCAATTTGATCCTTATTAATTCCTTAGTAATTAGTTAACTTAGGTTCAGCAGCAGAGCCATGCCTCAACCACACCTCTAATCACCTGTCAAGCCTACTTATACCTGGTCCACCCATCCTGTCCCATTTGTCTCAGTTTTCTCAACAACAGACAATGCTTCACGCTTAATTGCACACTTCTATTACACCAAAGAATCAACTCACCATGGATCCCAAACTGCAGATCAATCCATCTGATTCAGTCAGACCACAGCCAATCTTCTCAGCAGAGCCACTTGCGCTCCAAAGTGCACATACCTCGGCCTCGTGGGTACCTCAACTCAAGCTGCACTAAGGAGATCTCTCCAGCTCCGCTCTCCTCCATCCACAAGGGTCATGAATCGCTGTTGCCACAGACAAACCCATGGGAGTCGGTTTCAACACTCTCCTCACGCACGGTTCCTGGCAATCCACCACGGCGCAATCACGGCGCGCCCTCCTCCTCCTTCATATCCACAATCCGAACCCAGCATAAGAGACTGGACTGTGGCCTGTCTCCAACATGCTATAAAAGGGATAGGCATTCCCTTCAATAGCAAGTAAAGCCAGGTTGTTCCAACTTTACTCAACCTCCATCAATACTCTAGCAACAGCAAACACTGAGCCTCCCTCGCAGGATCATCACACGTGATGTCACAGCACCTTCACCCCCTCCAACACCGCACCCTGTATCACGGCCGTATTTCCCCTCGTCCCAGCTCCCTATGTGTCTGACCTTTCTCAGCTTATTTCATTATTATTTTCATACCTGTGTTCGCAAGGAACATGTTTTTACAGCTATCACATTCTTTTCGCTGCCCAGGTAGCAGGTCAACTACATCAGTTTAACCAAGGAACATACTGGGGCATTCTCAATTCAGAACTTTACTGCCGCCCATCCCAAAAAGCGTCGATAAACAGGGAAGGTTAATTCTCTACCAGGGAGGATGAATGGTGTGCAACACTTTTAACCACCTTGGCTGCACCCTGTCTAACTTCCGCTTTCTGCACACTCGCTCTCTCTGCAGAGGCGCCCACGCCATGAATAGTTGCCTCCACAAACCCAACTACACCTGCAGACTGAGCAAGCACCTCGGTACCCGTTAAGGTCAACATTCTAGCCACTGCTCTACAAAACCATCATCCCATCCTGTTCCTCCCATCATGCCCTGTTAACTATCTCCTTGCAGACCAAACGCCAGCTGCTTGCCCTTCTCAGCCAGCTTAATTATGCCATACACATAATCTCCCAAGGGAAACCCTTCTTGTCCAATCTCCTAACCAAAGCAGCAGCCGTCCGCTCCCTCCATGATAGTTTGGCAACACTTCCTCTGTTCCTGGAATGGCTTTTCCTTCTTTTACAATGTTATAACTTAATGTTATAAAAATGGAGAATATGTTCTGTGATTTAATTTGAATATATTTGATTTGATTTACATAATTGATTTACATACAGAAACCGATAAAGGAGTAAAAGACTACAAGTTTAAGATGGTTCACATGTAGAAAGGACTTCAGCTCCCATAATGCTTTGCGCCCATAATGCTTAATAGTTTTTTTGTTTGAGAAAGTACAGACGTGCATGCTGCAATTCTCCGTGTAATGTGATCGTTATCCTTCAGTAAAGGAACCCTTGTTTTATAATTCCATTGTCAATCATTCTTGCTGGTCTATGATTTGCGAAGACAGAACATACAATGACTACTCAGTTCTAAGACATCAAACTTCATACTAATGCGACTCCTTTCATAGGTTTTGGCAGTTAGTATGGAGGGAGATGGTTCACTTCTACTTGGCCACCAGAGTTCAGATCTCCTGACTCAGAGTCCTGCTCTCCTCGTCTGCACTCCATGAGCTGTACCCCATTGTCATAGCTGCCAATCTCTTGGGGCACGAATGGTCTAGGACATAGGTTTTCAAAGTGTGAGGCGGGCCTCCCTAGGGGGGCTCCAGACAGTTTCAGGGGAGGCTCAGTGAATGGAAGTGAAAAAATATTGCATTAGTTACATAAAATAGAATTTGGTTAAAGAGATAGTTCAGAGATACAGTAGTTCTGGCGAATTTTACTGTTTTATCCACTTTCCCAGAGTCAGAAACTAATAAATGTCTCAGGACAGACCTTTTTTTATGTATTTGGTGAAGTTATGTCAAACAACAATATTAGGCTATCTTGGCTCAATTGTTGAGTGTCTATGGGATCAAATAACATAATCATGATCCCATAGGCATCCAGGAATTGACGGCTCTGGATCAGAGAAGAANGACTCCGGGTGTTCATTCCTTGAGAAGGTCCGGCTCTGACCTTGGCTGTCTTCTCCAGAGCTCTCCGGCGCTCAGCAGCTGTCTGTCTGTGAGCAGCAGCTCTGTCTCTCTGCACCCAGTTCTCCCCACATAACACTCTGCAAAGCCCCATGACACACGCAAATTTTTCGCTCAAGTTGAATATTTACTATTACTATTTATTTATTGACTATTATAGAGGTTTTGGTGAGTTTTATTTTGTTTCTGTCGAGTTTGAATGAAGTGTGTTTTACGAAGATCTGTTAGGAGAGGGGGAGGTGTGGCCGAGGTGCCCATTTGTTTTGGTCTGAGATGCTGGTGCTTTAGTGCAACAATTAGCGTCAGTGAACGTTGTATATACAAATGCTGCTGTTCTTGTTTCACCTTACATGGCCTAAGATGTGTTTATTTTAATCAAAGACCTTACATGATCTAAGATGTGTTCATTGTAGCTTCTGCTAGCCGTCTCCCAGCAGTTCCCGAGCAGCCGGGAAACCAGGGCGGCTGGGTGACTGTACGAAGGAAGCATAGCCCGAACCAGAAGAAGCCCACGGTTCACCACCAACCAGTTCACGTTTCCAACAAATTCTCCCCACTCAGCGACACACCCGCTGAGAAACCAACTCTGGTTATTGGCAGCTCTATTCTGAGAAACGTGAAGTTAGCGAAACCAGCGACCATAGTCACATGCATTCCTGGGGCCAGAGCGGGCGACGTTGAATCCTATTTGAAACTGCTGGCTAAGGATAAGCGTAAATACAGTAAGATTGTTATTCAAGTCGGTGGTAACGACTCCCGGTTACGCCAATCGGAAGTCACTAAAGCTAATGTGGAGTCGGTGTGTACTTATGCTAAGACAATGTCGGACTCCGTAGTTTTCTCTGGACCCCTGCCAAATCTGACCAGTGATGACATGTATAGCCGCATGTCATCATTCAACCGCTGGCTGTCGACGTGGTGTCCAGCAAATGATGTGGGCTTCGTAGAAAATTGGCACACTTTCTGGGGAAGACCTGGTCTGATTAGGAGAGACGCCATTCATCCCACTTTGGATGGAGCAGCTCTCATATCTAGAAATCTGACCGACTTTATTAGTGGACCAAATCCATGACAACCCAGAGTTGAGACCAGGAGGNAAAGGAACTGCACTAAGCTGGTTTAAGTCTTATTTATCAGATCGATCTCAGTTTGTACATGTTAACGATGAATCCTCTATGCCTGCCATAGTTAGTCACGGAGTTCCACAAGGTCCTGTGCTTGGACCAATTCTGTTCACTTTATATATGCTTCCTTTAGGTAATATTATTAGGAAACACTCCATAAACTTTCATTGTTATGCAGACGATACCCAATTATATCTATCGATCAAGCCTGATGAAACCAATCAGTTCGCCAAACTTCAATCATGTCTTAAAGACATAAAAACCTGGATGACCTGCAATTTTCTGCTGTTAAACTTCATAAAAAACAGACCCGGCGTCTATTTGAGACCTGCGTTTATTTGGGACTCGGCTGTTTTATTTGATTAAAATTCAATTCAATTCAATTTTATTTATATAGCGCCAAATCACAACAAAAGTCATCTCATGACACTTTACATATAGAGCAGGTCTAGACCGTACTCTTCATAATGTTATTTACAGAGACCCAACAATTCCCACCATGAGCAAGCACTTGGCAACAAAGGCAAGGAAAACTTCCTTTTAAGAGGCAGAAACCTCGAGCAGAACCGGGCTCTAGGTGGGCGGCCATCTGCCTTGACCGGTTGGGTTGAGAGAGAGAGACAGAGAGAGAGGAGAGACAGAGAGGAGAGAGAGATCCTTGCCATTGTCGCCATTATTATTATTATTATTATTATTTTTATTATTATTGTTATTGGTCAGTCAAAACGGAATATAAAATATCAAGATAATACTGCTGTCTGACTCTTCTTTTTCTTTGTCTTTACAAACTCGGTTCATTTTGAAATCTGTTTTTCTCATTTGTTAGTTTAAAACATAGCGACTTCCTATCTCCATAGCCACCCGTTGTGTCGCCTTCGCAACACCCGCCCTTTGACTTCCTGTGTCCACGAGAGATTTGGGAAAAATGTTCAGGCTTGTTAAATGGTCAGGAGGGGAGGATGAGGGAAAATTTAGCATTGTGCCAACCAAAAATATTAGAAACTTTGACACATATAATGTCATGATCCGCTCCTGGCCTTCCATCCCTTCTGCCAGTTCTGCCAGTACTTTTCCACTCACCTGCCGGCCACTCCCACCTGATCAGTGCAACCACCTTCACCTGTGTTCCCTCACCT
>NTHP01001119.1:0-11379 GCA_003416845.1 Oplegnathus fasciatus | reverse complement strand
CCCATTACAGATAAATACTTAGATGGAATTATTTCCTCTGAAGAGGAATTTGCGGTTGAATGGGGATCAAGGAAGCGGCCCAAAGGCGGTTTCCCCATTTTCATGGTGACCATACAAAAAGTTGCAGGTAAGCTTTTGTCAATGTTGTATCTTTTATTTATGTTATTTTACAATCAAAATCATGATGTACAAGAGATTACCGTTACACTTAATTAACATTGGCTTAGTTACCGGTAAAAGCTAGCTTAATGTCACTTCTCTGCTAACTAGACAGAGAGACTACCCTCGAGCATATTACGGCGGAGGCCTATAAAAACAATGATGAAGAATCAGATGAAGACATTATGACGAAAAGACAGCGTATTCCTAAACGGCTGCGGGATGAGGACTCCCCTCCCAAGAAAGATGTTCCCTCATTTGCACAAAAAAGGTGAGTTTTGGTTTCATGGAGGCAAATAGCAATGTAAGCAACATACTTTTATGGTCTTTTTTTGCTTCAGAGAAATTGCTTTTCTCCTATCCTCAGGGGAAAATGGCGGCAAAGCACAGACAAGAGAGGGAAATCATGTCCTCTTTGGATCCACGACAGGATCCAGACACCACAGAAATTTCTGTTCTGCATCAACTGCAGGAGTTAAAAAATTACGTGTTCACAGGTAAAAATTAAACTCAAGTACTGCAGTCTTATTTGAATGGTAGACCCAGTGTTATGGTCACGCCATAACCCCAGTGTTACCCTCATGTTTCCTAGTGTTTCCCCCCTCCCTTGTGTTCCCTGTGGGTTGTCTGCGCTCTGTGTTTGTGTGTGTGGGAGTGGCTCACTCGGGCTGCCCCTGGAACTCGTTGGCTGGCACACCGGGACCCAATCTACTCATCAGCGCTACAGTATTTCAACCCCGGCTCTCCTCCCAGTCTTTGCCAGATTGTTCCGTCACTCAGTGTGGTATTGACTCTCAGGCCTTCTAGTTCGATTCCCGCTCTTGTGTTTTTGACCAGCGCTAACCTGCTCTCTTGTCTTTGCTTCAGTTTACTCGTGCCAGCCAACCTGCTCTCCGTCGCTGACTATCTCCTGTCTGCCTGCCTGCTCGTCTATCCGCCATATCTGCCTCCCGAGCCCTGGACCACCAAGCCACCTTCGCCTACTCTCCACCTGCCCACCTGCATTCCACCTGCTCTGCACCATCCGACCCGCCACCCTGCCCTGTGTTGTGTTTAATAAATCAGTTGAACTTATATCGGAGTCAGTGTGTGCACTTCTGGGTCCACCGCTTAATCCTCACTTAACAGAACAATCTGGCCACATGGACCCAGTGGACACTGACTCGTTCCAGAAAGCTATCTCCTCTCATGGCAGCTTACTGGGACAGCACCACCAGCTTCTCCAGACCCTCATGGACACTCAACAGACCCTGGAAACACAGGTAACCCAAATTGGAAGACTGGTGGAAACTATCGCTAATCAATTATCCCTGCCTCAGGCTACTCCGCCAGCTTCAGAGCCACCTATCCGTGAGTCACCTGTTCCACCGCCGGAGCCCTACGCTGGGAAAATAGGCCGATGCAAGGGTTTCCTGCTACAGTGTAAGCTGGTTTTCGACCGCCAACCAAACCCCTACTCATCAGACCCGGCTAAGGTATCGTATGTTTCTGGTTTGTTAAGAGGGAGAGCTCTGGATTGGGCTGAGGCAGTATTGGGAGACTCGGGCACGAATTCCATGCCTTATGTGAGTTTTGTGGCAGAATTAAGAAAGGTGTTTGATCATCCTGTTGGTACCGGTGATGTGGCTAAACGCATGCTCAACCTACGCCAAGGGCAGCGCAGTGTGGTGGATTACTCGGTGGAGTTCCGTATACTGGCAGCGGAGTCCGGCTGGAACAACGAGGCTCTTAAAGGAGTTTTTCTGCACGGGCTGGGTGAGTAAATGAAAGACGAGCTGGCCTCACAAGACGAATCTGATACCCTTGATGCTCTAATTTAACTTTCTGTCAAGATAGATAACCGGCTGCGGGAGAGACGGCAAGTCCCACACTTCCGGGTGTTCACAACGCCCTCTCCTCCTCCCACGAGGACATCCATCGCACCCTCATTCCCTCACGGAGTATCTCCGGCCCCCACTCCTCCGCAGGAGGAACCCATGCAGCTCGGTCGGACCCATCTCACTCCCGCAGAACGTCAGAGGCGCATGAGGGTGGGTGAGTGCATCTACTGCGGCCAGCTGGGTCATTTTCTGTCTGCCTGTCCCCTCCGGCCAAAAGACTATGCTCATCAGTAGCTGTGGGGGTACTGGTGAGCAAAACCAACACACCCATTGAAACCCCACCCCGTATGCAGATTCAAGCCACTGTCTGTATTAACCAAATGTCTCTGCTAGCGCTGGTTGACTCTGGTGCTGAGCAGAATTTTTTGGACCAAAACCGTGTCACCCAGGCCGGTATCTCCGTTGAACCTCTGGAGATTCCGGCTAGGGTGTCCACCCTGGATGGAAGGTTTTTAGCCTGTGTTACCCACCAAACTGAACCTCTGTTACTGGTCCTCTCTGGGAATCACTGTGAGTACATCCAGTTTTTTGTGTTCTCCGCCCCTCAGACCCCCCTGGTCCTCGGTCACCCGTGGCTCAAGAGACACAACCCACATATAGACTGGTCTTTGGGCAAGATTGTCAGCTGGAGCTCATTCTGTCACTCTTCCTGTTTGCAGTCGGCTCTTCCACCATCAGAGGTCCCTGTAACCCTGTGTAGTGTCTCCCCTCCTGACCTGTCTAATGTGCCATCTGTCTATCACGTTTTAGAGGAGGTATTCAGTAAGGAGCAGGCTCTCTCTCTACCCCTGCACCGCCCCTATGACTGTGCCATCGACCTCTTGCCGGGAGCCACGCTGCCTTCTAGCCATCTGTACAACCTCTCCAAGCCCGAAAGACAGGCAATGGAAACCTACATCACCGATTCCTTGGCGGCAGGCATCATTTTGACCCTCGTCCTCTCTGATGGGTGCTGGTTTCTTCTTTGTGGCCAAGAAAGATAAGTCTCTCCAACGCTGTATTGATTTTCGTGGGCTAAATAACATCACCATCAAAAACAAGTACCCTTTGCAGCTGATCAACTCTGCCTTTGAGCCTTTGCAGGGAGCCACCATTTTCACTAAGCTGGACCTACGCAACGCTTACTACCTGGTGCGCATAAGGGAAGGCGACGAATGGAAGACCGCTTTCAACCCCCCCCCTCGGCCACTTCGAATATCTGGTCATGCCATTTGGACTCACCAATGCCCCAGCAGTATTCCAAGCCTTGGTCAACGATGTCCTGCGAGACTTCCTCAACCGCTTTGTCTTCGTTTACCTGGATGACATACTGATCTTCTCCCGGGACCTCGCTGAGCGTCAGTCACATGTCTGCCAAGTCCTCCAGAGGCTGCTGGAGAACAAACTATTCGTTAAGGCAGAAAAATGTGAGTTTCACGTAGACTCAGTGGGGTTCCTGGGCTACGTCATTGGGAGTGGACAGGTGAAACCAGATCCGGAGAAGATCAGCGCAGTGGTGGACTGGCCCTGACCAACATCCAGAAAACTACTTCAACGCTTCCTCGGCTTCGCCAATTTCTACAGGCGGTTCATCAAGAACTACAGTCGGATAGCAGCCCCACTCACCAGACTCACCTCGTCCTCCATTTCCTTCAGTTGGTCCAGCAAGGCTGAAGAGGCCTTCAACCGGTTGAAGGAACTATTCACCTCCGCCCCCATCCTTGTCCAGCCTGACTCGGTTCGTCAGTTCGTGGTGGAGGTCGACGCTTCAGACAGCGGTGTGGGGGCCGTCCTGTCCCAGCAATCCGGTCCAGATCAAAAGCTGCACCCTTGTGCCTTCTTCTCTCGTCATCTCACACCAGCGGAACGCAATTACGACGCGGGTAATCGGGAGCTGCTCGCCATTAAGTTGGCCCTGGAGGAGTGGAGACACTGGCTCGAAGGTACGGACATTCCTTTTGTTGTTTGGACTGATCACAAGAATCTAGCCTATATTCAAGCTGCCAAACGCCTTAACTCCCATCAAGCCCGTTGGGCCCTGCTTTTTGGCCGTTTTAATTTTTCCATCACTTATCGACCAGGTACCAAGAATGTCAAACCTGATGCACTATCCCGCCAGTTTTCGTCTGAGGAGGCCCCTGCCGGTCCTGAGTCCATCCTGCCCAACTCCTGTGTGGTAGGTTCACTCACTTGGGAGGTGGAATCAGCGGTCAGAGAGGACCAAGGCACTGAACCCGACCCAGGTAACAGGCCACCTAACCGTCTCTTTGTCCCAGACGCTGCCCGTTCCCAGGTTCTGCTATGGGGACATGCATCATGATTTTCCTGCCACCCAGGTATTAGTCGCACCCTCTCCCTGCTTAAGAGACATTTTTGGTGGCCTTCTATGGAGGCTTTGTCACTGCCTGTACCATTTGTGCCCGAAGTAAATCCTCTCACCGTCCCCCGGTGGGGTTGCTCCGCCCTCTGCTAGTCCATGGTCACCCCTGGTCCCACATCGCCTTGGACTTTGTCACTGGACTTCCGCCTTCTGAGGGTAATTCTGTCATACTCACCATTGTTGATCGCTTCTCTAAAGCTGCTCACTTTGTGGCCCTCCCTAAGCTCCCCTCAGCCCGAGAGACCGCTGACCTCATGGTACAACATGTTTTCCGCCTTCACGGCATCCCCTTGGACATCGTCTCGGACCGCGGACCTCAATTCATCTCTCAGGTATGGAAATCCTTTTGCCAAGCTCTCGGCGCCACTGTCAGCCTTTCCTCTGGTTTCCACCCTCAAACTAATGGACAGTCTGAGTGCACCAACCAGGAGTTGGAAGCAGCTCCCAACTACACTCCAGGTCAGAAGGTTTGGCTCTCCTCCAAAGATATCCCTCTCAAGACCGATTCTAGGAAGCTTTCACCACAATTCACTGGACCATTCGAAATTCTGAAAATCATTAATCCATCCACGGTCAGACTCAAGCTTCCCAAGAATATGCGCATTCACCCTTCTTTCCATGTCTCACAACTCAAATCAGTCTCTTCCAGTCCTTTGTGCCCTTCAGCCGTTCCCCCTCCACCCGCCTGGGTAATCGACAACCATCCAGCCTATACGGTCCAGAGACTGGACTGGACGTTCGCCGTCACGGCAGGGGATTCCAATACCTGGTGGATTGGGAGGGTTATGGACCGGAGGAACGTTCATGGGTTCCTCGTTCCCGCATCCTGGACCCTGGCCTTGTCCGTGAGTTTCACAAAAGCCATCCTGAAAAGCCTGGTGGGTCGCCTGGAGGCTCCCATTAGAGGGGGGGTACTGTTATGGTCATGCCATAACCCCAGTGTTATTTTCCTAGTGTTTCCCCCCTCCCTTGTGTCTCCTGTGTGTTCCCTGTGGGTGGTCTGCGTTCTGTGTTTGTGTGTGTGGGAGTGGCTCATTCAAGCCGCCCCTGGAACTCGTTGGCTGGCACACTGGGACCCAATCTACTCATCAGCGCTACAGTATTTCAACCCCGGCTCTCCTCCCAGTCTTTGCCAGATTGTTCTGTCACTCAGTGTGGTATTGACTCTCAGGCCTTCTAGTTCGATTCCCGCTCTTGTGTTTTTGACCAGCGCTAACCTGCTCTCTTGTCTTTGCTTCAGTTTACTCGTGCCAGCCAACCTGCTCTCCGTCGCGGACTATCTCCTGTCTGCCTGCCTGCTCGTCTCTCCGCCATACCTGCCTCCCGAGCCCTGGACCACCAAACCACCTTCGCCTACTCTCCACCTGCCCACCTGCATTCCACCTGCTCTGCACCATCCGACCTGCCTCCCTGCCCTGTGTTGTGTTTAATAAATCAGTTGAACTTATATCGGAGTCAGTGTCTACACTTCTGGGTCCGCCGCTTAATCCTCACTTAACAGCCAGTTAAAAACGTGCATTTTCCTATTCAGTATTATGAGCAGTGTTGAGAGTAATTAGATTACTTTCACTCAGATCTGTAGTTGGATTACTTTTCCCCATGACAAGGTAATGTAAGGGATTAAATTTTCAGTCATTACATTATTCTAGTGAAGTTCTCATTGCTTCTGTTTCTTCAGCACAGGATTTTTTGAAAATAAATGGTCTGCCTCCTGTCTGCTGGTCTGGATCATTCAAACCTTATTTATTGCAATTTAATAAGCGAAACTGATCCTAGATGAGTACTTGTATGATTTGCTGTCCAGTCTTGTATTCTCCTTCTAATAATCTGGGTTTTAGAAAGTAACGCAAAAGTAATTAGTAATCTAATTACTTTGAGTGAAAGTAATCTAATCTGAAAGTAATTAGTAATCTAATTACTTTTTAGAAAGAGTATTTAGTAAAGTAATGTGATTACAATTTGTAGAAAGTAATGAGTAACTTTACTTGATTACTTTTATTTTTTAGTAACTTACCCAACAGTGTTCATCCACCAAGATGTGAGAGTTGCTAAACTCCACTTACTGTAATAAAAAGGAGTTTTAGGGTCTGCATTTTCTACAGTAATCCATTCCAGCAGGGCTGGGTGGGCTTTAGTTCCCCTTGTAGGGTAATGATATTGTAGTGAACCTGCAGACCAACTGTAGTGAAAGTATCCAAATTTGTAGACCATGTCTCTGGCTCACACATCATATTCTCCAGACATAAGAATGACAGAATGTTTGCTGGTACAGACCTGAGCACATTACCATCATTTTTTCAGTGAAATGAAAAGTATGATCCAAAAATGATTCCCACTAAAATCTTCAGTCAAAATAATCACATCATGATTTTTTTTTACCATATTGTTCAGCCCTATACATCATGATGACATTACATGAGAACAATGTGCACTAAAATGTCTTTCACTAAACGGTAGTAAATGTAAAAATCAATTAATACATGGATTAATTTTGTTTAATTGAATATGAAATATTGTGTTTGTGTGTTCCACTCACAGAAATCACAAGGAAATAGATGCGTAACTCTTTTTCCCTCTTTGCAGAGCTCCCAAAAATAAAACAAATGCTGCAGAGCTTGGAAGGAGGAAATGCCAGTGCTGCGGTTCTACGGAACAGCCCCTCACCTGTGAAATCTGTGAGCTCTGTTTTATTTATTAGACCACTGACTAGGGTAGAACACTTGACAAGAAATTATTGTTTTACTGTGGCTCCTTTTCACCTGAAGACAGTGCTGTTTTGCACAATATTGTGCCTCACGATAATAACTTGTGAGGAATGTTTTTGAATCCCAGCACTTTTTTCTTATTGGCCTGGCATAGAAAACATTATACATTATGATCACAGTTGGCATAAAGTGTTATTCTAAATAATATTTTCATATAGATACAGTTTCTTATTTGGCTGAGTCAAGGATATTTTTTAATATGATCTTTTAACAGGAAGAAATATTCCCAGGATCAGGGGTAGTTGTGCCCCGGAATGTGTGGAGGGCAGCCAACCAGGCTGCCACTGGGACATCTATGGCCAGGGTTCTGCTAATGGGCGTGTTCGACATAGACACACTGATCCAGAGCAACTTGAGCATTGTGTGTGGCACCTGACCAGTCAGGCCAAGAAAGTTCAAAACTTGTCAAGTATGCTCATTATTTTCTAAATAAATCTAACAAAATCCCACTCTCTCTGAGTTTAGTTGCATCTCCCTATCTCCCATCTGTCTATCTATCTGTCCATCTATTTATCTATCGGTCTGTCTATCTGTCTGTCCATCTGTCTGTCTCTGTCTATGTATCTGTCTGTCGATTCAATTCAATTTCAATTCAAAAGGCTTTATTGGCATGACAGTTTCAAAAACAATATTGCCAAAGCATCAAAATACAATTTGTCCAAATATTTGGACAGTACAATAATAGTAATATGAACATTAACACAAAATTTAAGATTTACATATACTTGTGTGTGTGTAGGTGTGTATACACACAGCTAGATATATATCTAGCTGTCTGTTTGTCTGTCCGTCCATCCATCGTATCTGTCTGTCATGTAAAAAAGAGGTTGCTTTCATGGCTGTGAATATTTACCATACATAGTGTGGTTAACACACTTTTATAAAGTTTATAGAACCCATACTACTGTATGTTTTGACTAATGGTGACCAAGGTCAAATTGGAACGGCCTTAAATTGTAAAATGGCAGAGCTCAGGTTGGCAGCAGCCAAAACATCGACTTGATGGGACAAAAAAAAAGAGGAAAAAAGAAAAAAACAAAAAACTTTTAAATACTGTTAAATACTGTTCAATATACTGTTCAATATATACTGTTAAATAAAGAGTTAAACAGTCATTTGTCTCTTTTCTCAGGAATATCAAAGATTTTATATTTATGTACTATACATTTATTGTGACATATTTTGATGCTACATAAATGTTACATATAAGAACATTACATATTTTAATATGTTTGGATCCTTAATATGAGTACCAGTATATAACTAAATCATATATTAGCATTTATGCAATACACATGTAAGTATTATATAAGTGTATATCCAGAAGAATATATGAGACTTATGTGGAAGTGGCCATTTTTGCTATCTTTTAAAATATATATGACATATGCATATATCTGGTGACTTATATGTACATCACATATATTTGCATATATGTGTGAGACATACGTGGACATATACACTATATATGTAGTTTACATATTTTGTCATATATCAGATTTATGTATGGGTACAACATAACCATGGCTGTCATACCGGGAGGTTGTACAAAATACATCCATGCCCCTGACGTTGTATGGAATCAGCCATTCAAAGCCAGTCTACATGAATCGTATAGCAACTGGATGGCAGGGGATGCGCAGAAGGAATACACCGCAGGAGGGAACATGAGAGCCCCAGCTCGCCGCTTACTCATAGCCTGGGTGCTTAAAGTGTGGGACAAGCTGGATACGGAGCTTGTGAAAAACTCCTTCAAGGTGTGCGTGTGTGTGTGTGTGTGTGCGTACGTGTGTATACCGGTAAATTAATTTGCAGAACATTGTCCTTCAAGGTGTGTGGCCTGACAGTGGCAGCTGATGGCAGCGAGGATCACCTAATCCACTGTTTCAAAGAGGGAGAGCCATGCGCATCAGGGCAAGAGCTGTTAGCTCAGACAAGACAGAGAGAGTTGGCTGAAGTCGGAGAGGAGGAGGAGAACAAAGAGGAGGAAGAGTTCAACAACAAACTGGTAGTTGAGGATGACGATGATGAGGAAGATGGTGATGAGGAGTAAAAGGAGGACACTCGGACTTGGTCATTCATCTTACGGTATACCGGTAGGCCACATGCTTGCCTAGTTGTTTTACTGGTAGCCTTCATTCATGTTTTTATTTGTTTTATTTTGATGTGTCTCAACCAACAAGTTCCAGACTACCGTATTATTGTTCAGCCTTTGACCTATAGTAGCCTATTACCGTATCTGCCTTGCCTAGGCTTTGTATTCTTTTAGTTCCCTTATTCGTTAGGTAGACTACGTATATGGTTTGCAGTTTGTTAAACAATGCAAATACGGTATGTAAGGTATTAAGCAATTCATTGTTGTTAAGACAGTATAACATTTCCAATGATTTAAGAGGCAATGTGGTCTACCTGATTTTTTTTAATATGCAGAACTGATTTGTTAAAAAAAAGGTTCACACTATAAGAGCAAATAAATGTTAAAATAACTACGGTAACCTTTGGCTTTCATCCTTTCTAAAGTAGGCTACTGGTATTTTGATAGCCTATCAAATATAGCCTATTTGATAGCCTAATTTTACACTACAGTAATTTATACTGGTTTAAATAATCAATTGGATAGTATTTCCCATCTTTGCTGAACGCAGGTTTTGTGCAAAAGGAATTGAAGGCCTGTCCCATATAGATGCCTGTCCCAAATATAGGCAGGGTGAGTTCAGTGATTGAAGCAAATAAAAGCCCAGGCTATTAATTGAAGTTTTACATTAGCTCGAATTATGGAAATAAAGTGAAGGGCTCTCTCAGGGAATGCTATCTGTGTGTCCGGATACTCCTGTCTTGCAGGAATCCAGGATGAAGGTCAGTCAAACAGTTGCGTTACCTAGAAACAGAAGAAAGTTTCCTTGTGTAATGGCACCTCCATGTAGATAAAGGTGTAATAGCACACAATCCTGCCTTTAATTCACAACCAATCAGAGACTCTCAGTGAATTGATTAGTCAGTGTTTTGATTAATAGCCAATCAGGAGTGTTGTACAACCCAACAGGTGGGGCATATGTTTATCATACAAAATATGATGTACAACGGAGTAATATCAGTTGCTCCCAGGAATAACTCAATTTGTTGTACTTTGTTTTATTATTGTTCAACAAATCTACAAAAATACCAGACTCTCAAACTCAAACTGTTGTTTTATTACAGATAGTGTGGCAGTGAATCTGATCCCATCTGGCCCTGGCTGAAGATTTCCTCCCACAGTGGGTGACAAACCTATATAAATAAATTGGCTTCTTCTAAACCACAACTGTGGCTCATGTTTTAACACGTCATTTCTTTTGCGATGTACGTAGATGCCTGTAATGAGTGCATAGACGCCTACATCAGTAACTTATGCACAACGTGCTCTCTTGCGTTGTTATTCGACATCATTGACGCAACCCTCCTCATGAAGATGTATGAGTGCCTTGATTCAAGGTCCTTCATTGGCCACAACCAGAAAAAGTATGTTAACATGTCCTATTTTGTTGTGTTAATACTAGGGCTGTCAAATGATTAAAATTTTAATCTAATTAATCACAAGGTTTCTTGAATTAATTTCGATTAATCACAATCCTAAATATGACTGAAAAATTCACATTTTCTGTGTACTGTTCTCAGAACAGAAAGATAAATGACAAGAAGCGGATATAACATTTGTTTTTTATTAATGACAAATCCAAAAAAATAATTTAATTCTAAACAATTTTGGCAACTTAGCCATTGCTCTTTTTTTTTTTNAGTAATTACTTCTCTCTATCTAAGGAATGCAGGGAGGAGGGGTGAAAGGGGGGAATCTGTGTCTGTGTCAGACAGCTATCTTTATGTTATCATTAACTTAATATTTCTTCTTATTGCAAGCTATGATCAAGTTATTGGCTAAAGAAATGCATATCCACGTTCTAAGTTTTATTAGTTCTTGAACAAGACCAAACATGCTATGGTTAGGCTAGATTAGAGAATTTATGTAATATGTTACTTTAAATTTATTCTTACTATGCTGGCATTAGTTCAGAGTGGTCAAGTGAGACCTGGTCCTTGGAGTCTTTGCCATCATTTTATGACCGTCGTTAATTGTCTTATCCATTCCATTAGAGGCATTTCCTGTGACCTGGTACACCCACATTTTATATTCAGAGGTCATGTGGGCCTGGAGTTCAGGGGAGATTCGTCCAGTTTGAGT
>NTHP01001118.1:50310-62130 GCA_003416845.1 Oplegnathus fasciatus | reverse complement strand
TCAGTCAGTTCAGAAAGAACATCAGTATTTATTATCACTTTAATAATATCTGTGTTCACATATAGAGCGTCATTATCACACTGATGAACATTAGTGCTAAAATAATGCAGTAAATGTGTCATAATGTCAGTGTGAATATCAGTATTATTGTCAGTGTTGTAGTTACTGACAGTGACCACTGGAGGGCAGTGATCATGATAGTTTCTCTGTGAGTCACTTTAACAGTCCAGTTCCATCCAGATGAATATGAAGCATGAATGTTTGTATTGAAGACATCACTGTTGGTATCAGTGAGCTTAACAGCAGCCATTAATACAATTCTAATAACAATATTTAAGTCTTTTTATCATTTAATAACTTTATTTTTTTAACTGCCCTCAGGCTGCTGTTGTATTTTTCTTGATGCTGAGACAACGTTTAGTTTCCACAAGTTACAAACAGAGAATATTTATTCTGATGTTTTAAAGTTGATTGATTGGCTGATTGATTTCAGTATTTATATTGAAATTATCCTGAAATCTTGTGTTTTTTGTAATTGAATCTTGAAGACATGTGAGGACATTGATGCTTCTTATTAATGTCGTACAAAGAAACAGTCAAAGAAACATTTCCACTACGACGGACAATAAAGTTTTATTATTGTTTTGTTTTGTACAATTGGGACCAAATATTCAACATTTCCTCCAAAAGC
This sequence comes from Oplegnathus fasciatus, assembly GCA_003416845.1. Classification (NCBI taxonomy): domain Eukaryota; kingdom Metazoa; phylum Chordata; class Actinopteri; order Centrarchiformes; family Oplegnathidae; genus Oplegnathus; species Oplegnathus fasciatus. Next base: position 61,439 of record NTHP01001118.1, on the reverse strand, counting down.
AACAGAAGTGAATTTTAAAACATTTAACAGAATAAATCCATGTAATGAGTTCTTTAACCTGAAGTTTAATATTAAATATATGAACGTTTTGTAGAACAATTGTATTTAAAGCTGCGCTCTAAAAACTAAATTATAACTTTCCAATATAAGAATATTGTTTTTGGAATCTTTACACAGGAAGGAAATATTGATTATCTTGTCAACAACATCAAATTATTAATTGACAACAAATGATTTTATAAACAACTTCCTGTGTTTGAAGCATTTAAAAATGCTTAAATCTTATTAACATGCTATTGATCACTGATCAGTAGTAAAACATCATTAAACCTCCATGATGCCTCAGAAATGTATTAAGAGGATTTAATTTCACTGTAACTTTTATTTTTGTATATTTATTTTATTTTATTATTATTAGATGTTTGAATCGTGGCAGTCATGTTATTGAGTTTTATGACTGATGAACTAATCTCATGTTCTGTGATGTTTGAATTTGTCAATAAAGTTTTAAAAAGTAGATTTTTGTGTCACTTTGATGGAAACAGCTCGACTTCATCGGAATAAGTCGTGTTTTTGTTGCCTGACATCAACCTGTTTCCTCCTGAATGTTCACTGAGAAGTCCTTTTTTCCTCCGGTGAGTTTCTGTTGTTGATAACATAAATAATGAAGACTAAACCGGTGAAACAGGTGGTTCACTAAGGCTGCGTTTCATTGGCAATGGCAATTTTATTTATATTGCACATTTCATTACACGTAAACTCAAAGTGCTTTACATTGAAAGACAAAATATAGACATAAACATGAGAACATAGATAGCATAAACAACATAAAGAATACAGCATGAAACATCAACACAATCAAACAGAAACCCCTGCCCTATCACACACACACACACACACACACAGTAATTAACCGTAAGCCTGGAAGAATAGGAAAGTTTTAAGTTTGCTTTTGAATGTGGACACAGTTGTGATGGACCTCAAGTCAGCAGGCAGCTTGTTCCAGAGAGCAGGACCACAGTAACTAAAGGCACCCTCACCGGAACTGGATCTAATTCTGGCTGCTGCATTTTGAATGAGCTGGAGCCGTCCTACTGATTGTTTGGATATTCCTGCAAATAGAGCATTACAGTAGTCTAACCTGCTTAAGATGAATGCATGAACCAGTTTCTGAGAGTCAGTTTGAGATACAAATGCTCTAAGTTTTGATATATTTTTTAGGTGATAAAACGCTATTTTGGTGATATTGATGAGTGTGATTTTCAAAATTGAGATCAGTACCAACTATGAGTATCTCAGTCTTGTCTGTATTCAGCTGTAGAAAGTTTCTGGACATCCAGCAATTAATATCATTAATACAGTTTACTAGTTTGTCAACAGGACTGAGATCATCAGAGGAAAGTGAAATATACAACTGTGTGTCATTGGCATATGAATGGTAGGATATATTGTGTTTCTGTATCATAATACCAAGCGGGAGCATGTACAGATTGAAGAGCAGTGGCCCAAGGACTGACCCTTGTGGAACCCCAGAGAAAATTTTTGTTTCTGCAGATTTGAAACTACCTATCGAAACACAAGAGCTCCTGTTCCTTAAGTAGGATGAAAACCAGTTAAGAACAGGACCCACTAAACCGACTGAAACATGGAGCCTTTGAATTAAAATATCATGATCAACAGTGTCAAAGGCAGCAGTGAGATCAAGCAATACTAAAATCAAAGTTCTCTGTGAGTCACTGTTGATCTTAAGGTCATTGATTACTCTTATGACAGCTGTTTTGGTGCTATGATTGGCTCTGAAACCCGATTGGTATGTATCATATATATTGTGAGTTGACAGATGTTCATCCAGTTGTTTGTATACAACTTTTTCCAGTATTTTGCTGAGAAAAGGAAGATTGGAAATTGGTCTGTAACTATTAATTACAGATGGATCTAGATTGTTTTTCTTCAACAGAGGTGAGATTACAGCACGCTTGAGAGAAGCAGGTAAAATGCCAGTCTACAGGGAGCTATTAATAATCATTTCTATGTTATTTATAAAGCAGTGAAAGACAGATTTGAACAATTTTGGTAGGGATGGAATCAACTGAGAAATGTAGGACTGTCTGGCAGCTTTCATATCTTTGTTAGAACAGTAAAGTGCATTCTTATACAGTAGATCTCGAAAACAACTTGTAATTTGTTTTTTCTCCATTTTCGTTCAGCTCTCCGGCAGATTCTTTTTGCCATCCTTATTTTTTCACTGTTTCTTCAAGGTGCTTTCAGTGGTCCACATATCTTTATAGTTTTAGTTGGAGCAACATGATCAATGATCTGAGACATAACATTCGAGAAATTGTCCACCATGGCATCACATGATGGCAAGGTGGGTAACGCATACTTTGAGAATTCATTAATAAATATATCAGCAGTGTTAGCATTACTGTATCGTTTGTTCATGAATCTATCAATATTCGTCTGTTCAGAGGAGCATATTACATCAAGAAATATGCAATAATGGTCAGAAATTGCAACATCGAGAACAGCTGTTATTGCAATGTCAAGACCTTTGGAAAAGACAAGGTCAAGGGTGTGACCCTTTGTATGAGTGGACCCAGTGACATATTGTTTAAAATCAAATGATTCTAGTAAACTGCTTAATTGTTTTGTATCTGAGTTGTTGCTGTTATCAACATGAATATTGAAATCACCCGAAATGATAATACTGTCAAAATCAATTTTCGATTTTGGATAAAACCAAGTTCTTCCAAATAACTAGACCTAAATATTCGGAATTCAGGTAATTGCCAAAAGACACAGATTTACAACTAAAAATATCATTATATAACACAGCAACCCCCCTGCCCTTCCTATTGGTTCTAATGCAGTGTACAAAATTGTAGTTAGCAGGTGATGTTTCAATCAGCTCCTTGTTACCAGTTTGATCAAGCCAGATTTCTGTTGGTAGGATATAGTCCAGTTTGTGAGCGGTAATGATGTCATTAACAATGAAAGTCTTTTTAGCTAAAGAGCTAACATTAAGCAGTGGAAGTTGCAGAGTGCATGGAGAAGTATTAGCAGTATTAGTCAGACAGAGAAGGCTTGATATGTACAAGACAGCTAGTAAATCTCTTGGATTTTCTTACTTGCTTGTTCCTGGACTTTGGTCTATTGTTAATTACTACTTTAATAGGACATGCCAGTGTGGGACTCACAGTATGTCACAGGGTGAAGGCTTTGCAGGAGTGTAGTGTGATTTCGATGTTCATAGATAAAAGACGAGATCCTGCGTGATTTGGATGGAGGCAATCATGTTTAAAGAGATCCATTCTGTTGTAGAAGGCGGTGAAGTTGCCTGCGTAGGGGATGTTTCTGGTACCACAGTAGCCCTAAAGCCAGATGTGCAGTTGCCTTAGTCGGCTAAACTTTACGTCACAAAAATGGGGGGAGGGCAGTGGGCCTGAAATTATGCACTGTTTGTTAGAGTTCAAAACACTGTCCATGAGGCGGGCACAATCCTCTTTAAGTTTCTCCGATTGCTACGTCTTAAGGTCGTTAGTGCCCACATGCACCACAACAGTCGAGACAGACGGGTGATGACAAAGCAGCTGTAGGGCGGAGGTCCCAGGGTGCACACTGACAGAGGAGCAAGGTGGAGGTCCCGAGCGACCCTCCCGACCACCGGTCAAGAGCGAGCTGCAGCAGTGGCACACTTCCTTGGGTGATGGGCAGACTGCCCAGGCATGGCCAGAGAGGAGACCGGCTGCGGTGCAGTCGATGGCATGAAGGATTGGGGCTGTTCACACAGAAGGAGGAATTCCAGTTCATCCAGGATATCAATGGGGGGATCTTGGGCTTGAAACTTCTCCAGATGGAGAGCCTCTGGCATAAAGCAGCGAGGGGAGCGCTTGCCTCGCAGCTTTCCGCCCTTTACCACAGTCCAGGGCTCTGGGGTAGAACAAGCTTGGGACTTGGGCTTTGCTCCGAGGCTCAACCACGCATCTTCTCTCACAGCTAGTGGGGCATCAGATGGGGCCGACTCACCCACAATGAGAATGGATCCGGACCAAGGCAGGGTGGTGTCGGAGCCCGGTGGGAGTAAGGCTGAAGACACGCACAAAATGTGCTTAGCCTGGGCAGTGGTGATTGTGGAGAGATGCATGAAGAGCTCATCCTTCTTCCTCAGATCCTCCCGCAGGCGACGGATGTCTTCAGTTATCTGTGAGTAGACAGGCTGACAATTCTCACACACACCCATGGTAAAATGGCCAGCTAGCTTGGCCACAAGGGTGAAGACTGTCAGTCTCAGACAGATCAGTCTCTCAAGCTGAGGTCCACGACTGATTAAAGCAAAGAGCTGCAGGATTTGTCCCAGCAAAGGTCTTGGGGCACTAGCTAGCCACTTAGGCTAAAAACAAGCCGATGCAAGCTAGCAGCAGATTCCGCTAGCGCTACAAATCTCTCTTCAACATAGCAAAAAGCCCCAAAACAAAACATTAACAAAAACCCGTCAACAATCTGGTCGGTAAAAACAGAGAGGTGATATCCGCATAAAAGGGTAATAAAACACAATAAGATCAGTTAAAAGCAAGAGGCTAAAGGTGGGTAAAATCCAAAATAGCAGCAGCAAAGCAAGAGCAAAGATCCAACCATTTCTACCTACGTCATCATGCAACTGGTGTGTACTCAGTAGTTCCACTTCCCCACAGCCCTTGGTATTACGTAACAGCATACGTCGCATGGAGGCCATTTGGGCAAAGTGGGCGGGAAATTGAAATGGAATGCACCTGCCTTTGTACACTTTCAGCCCAAACTATCATGAATCAACTGCCATTTGTAGGCTGAGCGCTACACTGCTTTTTACAAATAATCAGAAATGAAGTTAATTAGTTAACTTAAGTTTGGGAGCAGGGCCACGCCTCAACCACACCTCTAATCACCTGTCAAGCTTACTTATACCTGCTCAACCATCCGGCTTTGTTTGTCTCAGATTTCTCGAGGACAGAGGACAAGAACGCCGAAACTCAACTCACCATGGATCCTGAACTTGAGATCAACTTGCCAGATTCCCAAGATGATCTGTATGACAATCTGTTTGAAACTGGTTTCCCCCCAGCCACGACACAGCAGTCAGACCACAGCCAAGTGTCCCAGCGGAGCCGTTTGCGCTCAGTGGTTAACACACCATGGCCCTGCCACATCTCCATTCAAGCTCCCCTAACGAGTTCTCTCCGACTCCCGGTAGATCTCAGGCCTCCTCTCCTCCGTCAGCAACGGCTGAAAACCACAGATGCCCAGGCATAGCCGCGGGAGCCAGCGCCAACCCTCCCCTCACCACAAGCAGCCTCCCTCTCGTATGGTCCCTGGCTATCCACCACAGCGCAGCGCACCCTCCTCTCCGATCTGGACGTCTCCACGTTCTCAAACGGAGCCCAACATTACAATTCCTGAAAGGGAAAGGCATTCCCTTCCACCGCAACGACAATAAAGCAAGACTGTTTCATCTCTACTCAGCCTCCATCAACACTCCGGCTACAACCACCGAGCCTCCTGCGCTTCCGGCTCCCTCGCCAGGGCCAATCACCGCCAGCGTCATCATGCATGACATCACAGGGTCTCCGCTGCCTCCACGGCCACAGCCTCCATCATCAGCTCCCCCTGGTGGTGGACAGGTTGTGTTATCCCCAGTGTCTACTCCCTCTGTGTCTGAGTTATCTCACGTGATCTCAGCTTTCTTTACATCTCTGTGTTCGCAGGCTTCACAAAACTCCTGTGCACATGCATCCTTTCATCCCACCATCCCTTCCTCTACCCCTCCTTCAGCCGCTTACAGTAATATGGCTTCTGTTCTCACCTTTTCTTTCATAGCCAACACAGCAGCACAAGAGCCCCGTCCAGCCCAAAGGGGTCTGCCACAGGCTCAAGTTGGTGATTTTCAGCCTCCTCCTTCATTTCCAACTGGTCTATCCTTTCCCCCTCCCCTCCCCATCCCTACCCCTTCCCAAACACCCAAATGTTTTTCCTTGTGTCAATAACTACACTGTAGCCACAGCCGCACCACCCACCCAGCCAACTTTGTCAGCTCTTCGCCCTTCTCCTGTCTCCCCTGCATTACGCCAGCAGATTCTCTTTGGTAAATACATCAATTTAGCTCAGCTCAGCCCTCGGCTGACTAGTGTCAGCCCAGCTGACACTAGTCAGCCGAGGGAAATGCATACTAACCTCGGTTCAGTGCAGCTCCGTTAACTGTTACTTTCAAGGTCAAAGAACTTAACTCCTGCAGAATTTGCCCTCGCTTTTTCACTTTACCGTGACATTGTCTGTTCAGCCTTTCCCACACGGAGAGCTAGCTGAACTCGATGATTATCTCGCTCTCACAGAACCTCACACTGTTGACACCCTTTTGGCTAAAGAAGTCAAAGAAGGATTTATGATAGGCCCATTCGACATTCCTCCTTTTCCAGCGTTCTGCATCCGCCCAATAGGCATTGCCACTAGAAAATAATAAACCTGTCTTCCCCACACAGTTCACACATTCCGAGCATCGATAGTGCCATTCCAGATTTCTCCATGCAATATGCAACCATCGACCACGCCATCACCCTCAGCATCACCCCAGCTGGCAGGCCACGGAGCTTGGCTTTCTAAAGCAGACATCACCAGCGCATTCAAAGTCCATTCATCCAGACTTTTGGCCTTTTTTNGGGGTTTGCTGAAAAGAAGCCTATTACTTTTCTGTGTGCCTCACCTGAGACGGAACCCCCAGACTGAGTATCCCTCCACCCGGTCTTCAGCACGTCCTCCCAGACTAGCCTAACAGACAACATCCTTCTTCGACCCAGCTTACTTATACCTGGTCAACCATCCGGCTCTGTTTGTCTCAGATTTCTCGACCCACCCTCTCTTTCCCTTCCCTTCATCCATTCACATCAGGTCAAAAAACGGAACGGCATAGAGAATCCGGTCAATTATGAAACTCTGTGGAAAGCTCTGTGGAATCCAGGGGTAACGCCAGGGACACACAGGAGGCGGAAGCGCAGTGAAGCGCCCCGAAGCACTGCCCGCTTCCTTTCGGCGCCCATGTTAACCAGTTGGACTGTTCACACAGCAAGCGCCGCACCGCGTAGTTCCTGCGGTCGAGCCAGCCGTCTTTCGGGTTTGCCTGGTAAAACCAGCCGCCCCTGTTCTTCGAGTGGACAATTGCTCCAAAATTTACGGTAAAAGCAATGAAACAGCTCTGGCGAGCTGTTGGAAATGACTTTCGAATACAGTCTCACAAGTATGACACAGCTGTTAAAGAAATACTTTCACATTAATTATTCCCAGTAATGAACTGAATGAACATTGAATTAACAGGAAGTTTCATATGTACAGTGTTATATAGTATAGCTATTTTAAAGCTACCGCTAATCCCACAAAGGAATACTTATGGATTTCAAAGTAAAGGATGGCGAGTTTAATTTCCATTATTTGTGATTAAGGAACAGAACAATGCATGTTCATTGTATATGAAAGGAAAGCCAACTGATGGAATCCATTACAGTTAACCCAAACAACCTTTGCCCTACCTAAATCCAATGCTGATAAGCAATTAAGCATGTCCATAAGTAGTTCAAGGCACTTAGGCTGATGAAATTAGTACTTCTTAGACTACTTGCACAAATATTTTGAACTACTTTTACTGTGTAGTTTTGAAGTAACTCAATTTCAAAGTCCCTTCCACAGACAAAACAATAAGCCTTTTCTTCTGACTTTGATGTGGAATAAAACCCATTTCTTTCTTAAGTAGTTCAAGACAGTTATACTGCTGGCCTTAGTACTTCTCATACTATTTGAACAAATACTATGAATTACTTTTAATGTGTATTTTTTGAGTACTGCAATGTCAAAGTCCCTTCTATAGAACAAGAATAAGTCTTTTCATCTAACTTTGATGTGGAGTGTAACCCATTTCTTCCATAAGTAGTTCAAGACACTTATACTGCTGGACTTAGTACTTCTTAGACTACTTGCACAAATACTATGAAGTACTTTTACAGTGTACTTTCTGAGTAATCCACTGTCGAATTCCCTTCCTGAGAACAAGAAAAAGTTTTCTGTCTAACTTTGATGTGGAATAAAATCAGTTTCTTCTATAAGTAGTTCAAGACACTTATACTGCTGGACATAGTACTCTTAGACTACTTGCACAAGTATTATGAACTACTATTACTGTGTAGTTTTTGAGTAATTCAATGTCAAAGTCCCTTCCAGAGAACAATAAAAAGCCTTTTCGTCTAACTTTGATGTGGAATAAAAAAAACCTTTAGTAGTAGTTCAAGACACTTGAAGACTACTGCTGGACTTGATCCCAGCTGTATTACTGTGTTTCTGAGTCCCCTGTGTTGCGCGTCAACAAGGGGCTGACATTACTGAGATCTCCTTCCTGTCTGCACTGCGCTGCTTGCTACTTTGGTGTCAGAAGTGAGATTCTTCCAAAATAAATGAACCTGTATAAAGAAGATGGCGACAAAGAGCTCGGCGGATGGAAGAGAGGACACCACCTGCGTTCCGCTGCAAGCCACCGCAATGCCCCTACTCCCTGCCACTGTAGTGATGTGGCCCCCCTACCAACCGAGGGCTACCTCCAGGCTTCCACGGTGAACCGGCCTCTGGTGTGAACAGCCAGGCTGCTGCTCGCCGACAGTTATCATATCGCGGTGCTTCGCGGCGCCTCCGCTTCCTGTGTGTCTCGACCGCTCCGGGCCCGGTATCTCTCCTCCGCCTCCTCGTGGCGCAGCTTCTTTTCTCCATTTAAAGGTAATGAAGCGACACTTTTCAGTTTTCCTCTTTAATGAGTCTTTGCTCGTCTGGTTAGCTCTCACTGTGGAGCTCCACTTACTGATGACTGAAGGCAGCTTTTCCTGCCTGAATCAGCCTGTGGAGGAGGCGGAGACGAGCCGCTGCTCTCCCGCTGTCTGAGCCACTAAATGCGGCTTCGCTCGGCCGGACAGCCGCTGGAGAACAGCTGTTTGTGTCGGTGAATGGTCTGTCATTGTATTTCCACTACAGGACTGATGTGGAGACAGTCTGGGAGGCAGAGGGGGCACACACGGATTATTTTACACTTCAGTCAATGTCAGATGGGGGTATTCAGAGAGACAACTCTGCGTCACTGAATGACATATTTAATATTTTCTGGAGGAGCTTTATTGAGACTGTCAGTCTTTTATTTTGGAAGGATGTGTCTGCTTTAAAGTACATGTACTCAAGTCCTACTGTACTGAAGTACTGTCTTGAAGTATTTCTGCTACTTCCTCCTTGTACTGCAGTACATCTCAGAGGGAGATATTTGACTTCACATTTTGTTCCTTTTCAGATTGTAAATCAAAACAAATGATCAGTTTATAAAATCTGATTCACTATTTTACATGAAACCACCTCAAAGTCTATAAACCAGTTCNCACCGAAGGAGCTTCTGAGTCTGTTAAAAACACTGTGTCATGGATGGCCTTCAAAATACAGTCCAGCCCTTGTTCTCTTTTCAACAGTGACCTCAAGTGAGTCTGGGGTAAGGCCAATCACTGAGCCAGCCTTTCTGATTATCTTATTGATCCTGCCCCCCCAGCAGAGCACAACATAAAAGAGGACACAAGCTAAGATTCCCTGATAAAAAACATATCAAATGATATAAGCTTCCTCAAGGAGAATAGTCTTGACTGAGCCTTCTTAAATACAACATCACTGTTCTTTTTCCAGCTTAATTTACTGTCCAGGTAGACACCAAGTACAGGCACAAATCCTCAAAAGGGCTTTAGTTTTTCAGATACCCCTACCCAAGGTAGAACAAAACACGGCCATGTTTTTTCATATTTAATACAGAAAATACAACAAAAAGTGATGAAATTGATCAATATCTTCACTCACCCCACAGGCGAAAAAGTGCCAAATAAAACCACTGTGGACATGGGGAGAACTGACTGCACAACATACTTTCACTTTTACCTTCTTAATCTCATGTAATTTTTCACCTATTGCTTGGCTTTAGTTCAAATTTGCACTAATAGTGCCCTGATAATAAATGTGTATTTATTATAAACTAGAGCTTAGAGGCTTTAAAATACAAACTTGTTTTAGGAAATTTCACACGGACACCTTTTTAAAAGAAAGTTACTTATTTTAAGCAAGCAGCAAATTAAAGATGATGCTGTTCTTAGTTCTCTGCATAGTTAACGTTAGTTAATTGGTTAGTTTGGTAAGCATAAACATTAAACTGCTTTGTACAGGTATAAATATATATTTAAAAAAGTATATATGTACTGTATAACAAAAACAAAACAAAAAACAATAGCAAGTGTAGACAGACAAAAGTGCAATGGAGCAGAGTGGAGGATGCTGAAATAAATACGATTACTGTAACAGGTTGCTTTACCATGAGGTAGGTCGATATGATAGTATACACAGTATACACAGCGTGCATAGTTTTGTGTTTGAGTGATGATATTTACAAGATAAAAACAGCGTATATTTAAACAATGAGAATATATAATAATATAATAATATATTATTTACAGGTCCAGTGAATGTTTGTGTTACTGGGTTATTGCACAGGGAACATTCTTGACGCTCTGTGACTGGTGTTAACTGTTCATCAGAGTGACAGCCTGAGGAAAGAAACTGTTCATGTGTCTGGTTGTTTTGGCGTACAGAGCTCTATAGCGCCTCCCAGAGGGGAGAAGTTCAAACAGGTTATGTCCAGGGTGTGATGGAACTGCAGTGATGTTTCCTGCTCGTTTCCTGACTCTGGAGATGTATAAGTCCTGAATGGAGGGCAGTTCTGCACCGATGATTCTTTCTGCAGTCCTGACTGTCCGTTGTAGTCTGTTCCTGTCCTGTTTGGTGGCTGATCCAAACCACACAGTGATAGATGTGCAGAGAACAGACTGTATGATGGCGGTGTAAAATTGGATCAGCAGCTCCTGAGGCAGGTTGAACTTCCTGAGCTGGCGCAGGAAGTACATCCTCTGCTGGGCCTTTTTCCTGATGGTGTCTATGTTGGACTCCCACTTTAGATCCTGGGAGATTGTGGATCCCAGAAACCTGAATTTTTCCACAGCAGACACCATGTTGTTAAGAATGGAGAGGGGGGGCAGTGTTGGGGGGCTCCT
>NTHP01001118.1:1615-14752 GCA_003416845.1 Oplegnathus fasciatus | reverse complement strand
AAGTTTCCTTCAGTATCACAATAATCCAGTGATAGTTGTCTGTACATCCATGATCCACTGCAGACAGGAGCTGCTAACAGCTGATTCACACACTTTAATGAGACTATCTGACTACATGGAAACAAATGTAGACTAAAAATCAGGGCTCAAGTTGTAGCTCACAGCTAACTCACTGAATCCATGGCAGCATTCCCATACTTTCTGTTTCTATCCCCCAAAGCATTATGGGAACTGTTGTTCCAAAACTCAGAGCAGGATTATCCCCCAAATAGAAGTAAGACAAAGAATAATAACAGGAGTTAATAAATCCATTAATATGAACTGTTTTCATGTTTCACCATCAATATATTTTTGACATTACTGAGACTCTGCATGTCTCATCAACATGGTTCTTATATTCCTGAAACACTGACTCTCTCCTCTGTCCATTCATAGACACATATTTGTGTTGAAAACCTGTGGACATGAAGACAAAACACTCAAACTATTTAAATAGTGGGACTTTGAAAACCCCTGGTCTCAGGGGAATGTAGGACATGAATATGTGCACGATGAAGATGAGACTTGAAAAAGTAGCAACTCAACTTAATAAGTGTGTAAAAAGTCAGCGGCCTCTGACTGCCGGGACTGATGTGGAGACACATCTCCACCTCCTCCACAGCCTCATTACACATCACTACAACAGTAACAGAGGCAGCAACGCACCACTTACCTTTATTTTGAAAGGCCTCACAGGCGTATACTGTTGTGTCTGACTTTACTCTGGTGGAGACGACGGTTTAAAAGCACAATGTAGTTTGTTTTCTGACAGCTGAAGGAAGGAAATAAACATCAGCTGCTGATCATATTGATTGATTCCAGTAAATCAATAATCCAACAACATGTAGATTTCTCTTCAAACACAAGAGTTCTCCAAACTTTGTGATGAAAGAAGAAGAGAACAACTCCTTAGTTTATTTTTTATTTCTGTATCGTGCCAAACACCTGAGGGGTTTACTATGAAGCGAGATTAATGTGTTAGTGAGGTTGTTCAGCCTAAAGAGTTTTCAGTGTCACAAAGGCGGCTCTCTTTTAACCTGAGATCACCATGGTAACTTTCAGAGTTTCAGATTTAAATCGGCTGTTACAGAGCCCCTAAAGTCCCGAAAGGTGGTATTTTTGTGTCTTGTGTGCACAAGATAATTTACTATAAATTCATATGTGTCTCATGACTTCAGAAGCTCACAGCCACCATATAATGGAGAGAACTCTGATCTGATCAAGTTTTATTTTCACCTCGAAATTGCACACAGGCACGGGATTGTAAGGAGCCCCTAAATTATCAGGCTGTCTTGTGCGCAGTTAGTTATTGTTATTATTATAATTATATTACAGGACTTTAGAGGCAGCGTAACCTATAAAAAGCACCTCCTCTTGTTTTTTCATGCACACACTAACAGAATGATGAAGTCACAGCAGCTACACACCACTTTGGATCATGTTTTTATGATTTGCTGCCAAGTCCGTTTTACACTGCTCATACCGCAGCTTATAGAACACTGATTAGAAAATTGATTAGTCTATTGGTATTTATCACAAATAATATTCAGTCAATACAATTCATTTCACTTTGATTTGGCCAAAAACTAAAGTGATTTCCACGTCTCCTTCATTATGGGACAGTGTCAGACCTACATGCACTTCTTGAGTAGCCTATAATGTTTAAATAAGTTGTATCAAGTTTAAAGTTTCAGAGCTCAACAATGTGCAGCTGTCACGTTAAAAATAAACAGGAGTGCAGTGAGAGGTAAAATAAATATATTAACTTATGAATTTACACAATTAGCAATTTTCTGCCAGCATTCCTCTCTCGCCTTATTTGCAGCAACAGTTTTGCTTTTTGCCGTAATAATTTTTTTGAATTCTTCACATCTCTCCATTATAACAACCTGTTCCTCCTGGCTGAAGTAGGCAGCACGCGATCGCTCCATTTTGTGCAGAAGAAGAGTCAAATGACACCAAACGCCCTGTTTTATGGGAGCGTGCACAGAGCCTGAAGAAGAAAACCTGGGGCACGTTCAGCCCCGACAAAATGTGGCAAAACGTTTATTTAAATGCAGAGCCGGCCCGACCATAAGCGAACTAAGTGCCTGCTTAGGGCCCCGTGGCCACCAGGGGGCCGCCAAGACAGCTTGAAATGTTTATTTTTTGTGATATATATTATGACAATGGTAATCTTACAAAAACATAATATTATGTTAACGGTCTGGAGAGCTAATACTACTGGTTTAATCAGTTCCTCTGTCAGAGCTGCTGTCACGTTACCGTCATGCACACTGTCACGGATGTTAACTGCATTTTGATGCAGTCAGTCAGACTAACGTTAGGTTATCTCTGCGTCGATGGAAAAAGGAGCAAAAAAGGACATATCCTTCAGGAGCAGAGAAAAGAAAGAAGAAGAAAACTGAAGATGAGGAAAAAACAGAAAGATAAAGGTATGTTTACAGGACTAAATACTACAAATAACTTGTTGCTGGGTATATATTTCTGTTAGGGCGATTGGAAGAATATGTTGGCGACTGGCTCCATCGCCTGGTTGTCTTTTTGGGTGATTTCTGTCATTTTATTTAGTTAACTTAATGGTCTGCCTCTGAACAGCGAGTGAGAGTCGCTGCTCAGCGACAGACTCTCGTTCAGCGAGCTAACCCAGCAGAGGAGGCCAGCCACGATGGAGAGAGGCCGCGGGGAGAGACAGAATATTAACTCGGTGATACTCGGTGGTATTTTGTTTCTGTCGAGTTTGAATGAAGTGTGTTTTACATGAGTTAACAAGGAAATTAAGCTAACGTTAGTCTGAGTTCGGTGAAAGAGAGAAACTTGAATTCAGAAGGTGTACGGTTGTGTTTTTCTGTTTAACAAGGAAAATATGTGTACGAATATTTCCTTTCTTGACATTTCCTTTATTTATTAGACTAAAAAAGCTCGGAGAGTGGGACGTAGTGAACTCACCACTCATACTATATACTACTATACTATAATATGACTTTTAACATGGCTAGCTTTTATTATTTTATTTTTTTTTCATTTTTGGTCCATCCTCCTCTGCAGGTGAGGAGCACTTTCCTGCACCTGCATCCACTGATCCTCCTGCCTCTGCAGTGTCTGTTTCAACCTCAGCTGATGTGGCTGGTAAGTTAACAGCACAGCAGCCTTTGTATTTGCTCACTTTACTGTAGAATATCCTGAGATAAATAAAAATAGTAATTTTTTATTAATTAATTATTAATTTCATTTCCCTAAACTGAAAGCTGGATGAACACAGATCTTTCCGGGCGTGAGACAAGCAGACAGACAGACGGACACCTGCCATGTTGTTACCCAGCTGTCTGTCTGTGTCTAATATCAACAGTATTATCATTAACGGAGCTCCTGTCTGTCTGCCTCTCCGTCTGTCTGTCCGCTGGTCGCTTCCACAAACCCAGCCCAGCTCGGTATTATAGATTTACCATAACACCTGAAAGTGGAGGGACAAAAATTCTTGTTGTCCCCCCTATTCCGGCGCCAGTGTCTTCTCATCTATCTCTTGGCAAGAAAGCAATAAGCTTATTTCTCAACATTGAACTATTCCTTTAAATGCAGTATTTTTTGATCATAGCAAGTTACTGCATGATAACAAAAAAAAAGTAAAAATAACGGCATCCAGGGAGTGTATGACCTTCTATAGTTTCATGTCGGTCATTAAAACATCTTAAATGTTTTTTAAATGGTTCTGTAGGCGTCTTTGATCCCACTTGACCCACTGGCAGGTCCATTATGCAAATGCATGTTGCACGTAGGTGGCAAAATAACACCAACAAATCATTATTTGAAATGCTAGATCCTGTTTGGAGGTCTCCAAAGATAACAAAATGTCATGTTGGTTTTACAGTAATGGGCATAAAATGTTGTACAAGACATTTTCTATTTGATGCAACATTGAAGTTCAAAATGTAAAGAAAGGTTGCATTAAAGTTGGAAGCATGCTCTCTGCAAATTCAATTACAATATGCCCATGTGATTATGAGACATCTTGTATGCAAGTGGAAATTTTGGGCTAATGGTGGTTGTTAGAGGAAGGGTCAGGGGTTCAACACAAATATTTACAATAACATGAATATCCACAGAACATTTCATGGAAATTTGACCATTAGTTTTCAATATCACATGTGAAAAGTTGACATTTTGGCCTGAGTGTGAATGGTGCAAGTGGAAAAGCACATGGTATGTCTGAAGAGAGGAGGTTGAATCTCTGGAGCTACTGGTAAATTTCACAGCAGTCTGCCTATTCCATAATGATACATCATGAGTACAAGTGGAAATTTGGGGCTAATGGTGGTACTAGAAGAAAGGCCAGAGGGGCATAAAAACTGTAGAAATTGTCCTTTGGGGACGATGAATATCCACATCAAACTTCAATTTTAGCAGTAGTAAGATATCTTGCTCCCGTTACATGGATTGGGGAAAAAATAGTTAAACGATTACAAGAGCTTTATGGACTGATTTTGGCCGATCCATTGAAGCAGCACTTTCATCTGAGTAGTAGTTTCATCTGTGAGACCTTTTTGGTAATTAATTCAACTGCATACTGAGCTCCTGTGAGACACGTTTTGTTCCAACTCGGAGCGAAAATCAAGCTTAACTGACCTTTAAACTGATATTTAATCTTTGCCAGATTGCAGCATAGGCATTTGAGGAGCTCTAACCCTGTTGCTTGCCGTCAGTTTGAGTCACCATAAATACCCAACACAGACTATAAAACTGGCATCCGCTCTCGATTACGTGCTTTAGACAATTGTTGTTGCCTCGTTCTATACAGCCAGCTGTATAAAAGCCAATCTCACAATCTCACTGTTGGCAGATGTATTTCATGATGAAATGTAAATTAAAGTTTCTGTTCACAGTGAATCATCTTGATCTTGTCTGATGCTGCCTAATGGGTTTTCTGTACTTGAAATCATCAAAGACTTTAAGAATTTATAGGTAAAATATCAAATACAACTCAAAAAGAGAAAAAAAAATCTTCCTATTTGGCAACCAAATCACAGCATCCATCCTTTCAGTGAGGCACAAGGCATCAAGGACAAGCACCAATTTCCCAGGGAGTGAAGGAATACACCAGGTTGCCTTTTTATATGCAATTCCAGATGCCTCATTAGGGCTTGATGTCTTTCATCATTATTCTTTCATGTAATTCTGTAGCACACAGCATCTGCACTCTTCTCACAGTGTTTGTTATTTATGTAAATCACTTTCATCAAAAAGCAAATAAACATCCTTTAAAAAAAATGAAATTGAAAATCACAAGGTGAACAGACAACATTGGCCCAATCCTACGGAGTTTATAACTTAAGCAATCAAGAAATGGAAACACCAGCTGTCTTTTTCCATTTACTGACTCAAGCAGGTGTCTGCCACTCATTTCCATTTGAAGATACCACACTTGCAGCCTCCTATGACCACCATTTATTTAGTTCCATTACTTTTTTTTTCAGTCACCTGTTAAACTTTTTTTAAAATAAAAATCAATTCGACTCAAAAGAGCTGAAATAACTTGGAAATAATCTCTTCCAAACCTTGGGTTCCCATAAATACATTGATGTATAAGAAATCGCATTACTTGATTCTTGTTTGTTTGCTTGTTTGTTTTCTGAGAGATCAGAGGCGTAAAAATCTGACATTTACTGGGGTTATTAAAAGTCTCAAGATAGGACAAAAGAAAGAAAGTGACAAATAACATTTAAAGTTCTCAAACAAGCCTGACATCACATGCATATAATTATATCTGTCTGCATCAGACAGAATAAACAGTGAGACAGTGAGAGTGATTAACACTGCATAACTCTGCAGGTCAAAAGGTTTCTAGGATTGTCACTCCAGCACAACAGGTCCAAACTGAAATTCTGATGTGAAAAATCTGTGTGCGGAAATTTCGAACAGGAACAGTGCAGACAAAGTCCAGAGCTAAAATGTTCAATTCTTCATGTCCAATTTTATTTTCTGTCTCAGCAGCAATGGAGTCTCTGAGCTCTGGCAGCAATGGTATTTTGCTTTCCATGCTTCTTAACAAGAAACTTATAAGAGAGTTTCATCATAATGATTACAATATTTTCATTTGTCTACACGGCCACTAAATTTTTGTTTTATATAGGTGAAAAGAAGAATCTTCCCTTATTCTGTCATTAGCATTTATCTGATCCTTGCCATAACAATCTCAAGGCCCTGGAGTATGGGATATCACACAGTTATCACCAGCAGATGAAGTTTACTCAGTTGTCATGCAATTTTACATTTCAAACTTTCCATTATTCAAAGCACTTTCTGGACTTCTCTTCCATGTTAATCTAACAGAAATTTACAGTTAAACTCGCCTTCATTGGTTTACTTTTTGGACTACGTAGGTTGAAAAAAAATGATGTCAAAATGATGCTATTTCCTTGCTCTAAGACTTGTAAAGGACAGTTTAAAAGTGCATCAGGTCAGAGAATGGTGTGGAAAGGTTTCTGAAGCTATTTGGAAGACTAGTGGAGCTAGTTAAGCAGGAATGGTGGCTGGACCATGGCATTACGATGTAACTGCCCATCAAGCCAGTGGTGTAGGTTAGCCTAAGCAGATACAATGTAGCATTAAGGCCAGGTCAGGCTGCGGAGTATCTGCTCTTTTTTTGCTCTCTGCTCCTACTGAACTAAACTATTTATTACAACTTAGGTTTTATATTCGTAGCTCCAGCGTTTGGTTCAACCATTTCTGATGACATTGTAGTCACTAAAGTAATTTCTTTGATATTGGAACACAGGATGTAACAAATCCCAGTTAGCCAAAATTATTTGGAAGAGAACTGAAGGTGAGCGGTAAAAGTATCTGTTGTAAACATCCATCACAGTTCACAAATCAACTTTCCGGTTCAACTTTAAATATGAAATTTCACCCACTAAAGAGATATTTCACAAAAAGATCCACACAACAATGTTAAAATGTTTTTGACAAACACAGTGTTAAGCATCTCTGAACTGGGTCTCTCTCAAGTATTGCTATGCAGAGTGTGCACTGGTGGGTGTAACCTTATTTCAAGGTTTTTCACTCTGCAGAGGTTCATACTCCCAAAGAAGCCAGACTCTACTTTTACTTGATTGTTGTTGCTACCTCTAAACTCAAAGTTTATGGGGGAATAAATAAACCTCAAGGCACGTCTTGCAGTGTTTATCTCCAATGGCCCAGCTGAATGGCATTACAGTGTATTTCACATTAGAAATCAACCCTTTCTGCACTTTCTCGAGCCTGTCGACAACACAAAGTCGAGCTACAGCCAATCTTTTAATCATTCTAGTAAAAGAAAGGATTCGCAGTATCAAAATAAATTGCTAATGCATCTGCATCCAAGCAACAAGGTGCAAGGATGAAACCTAAGAAGCAGTGTAAAGAGCTGAAAGATCTGCATACAAAGTGACACAATAGCTTCAGACAGTCTCCATATGGGCCTTTGGAGCTGGTAAAATTGAAAATGAAGGCACAGATGCTGTCGCAATACATCGGGGGATCACAATTCAACAAAGAGTCTTAGAACTGTCAGGATGTGGCAACAGGACTCTGACTAGTGTTGTTGAGGAGAGGTGCCTTCTGACAGCTTCACTTAGTGCATCATCCCTGTTTTTATGGGAGCCAAATTATCATATTTCATATGTCAGTCAAAAATGAAAAGATGGCTGTTTTCCGCTGGCTAAAGCAAAAGAGTGAAGTGTTTTTCACTTTCATATGGATAATCTGCTTTATGAAGTACTTTTTGATGAAAGACTTTAATAAGTTTCAATCCATTTAGCCCTCTTAAAAGTAATCAAACTTAGCAAATGCCTCAGTATCCCTTATACTTATCTTTTAATGGGTTATTTTAATGGGTAGTGCTAATCCAAATATCTAAATTATTATCAAGATAGAGCAATCACATTGATGTTAGACTCAGCATTTGATATATCTGCCTCATCTATCTCTGCAGCCATGCTGAACCCTCTAATTGGCCTCCGTGACCTTCTCTTCACAGCAGCCAGTTAGATGAAACTAATTATTTGAAACAAGACATGTCGTTTTATGACATCTTAAGCTTACTGGGATTTACTACCCTGTACCTACTGTGTTGTAAGCTTGGTGTCATACTTATATATTTACTGCACAGCTGATAAGAACTGTAAAGCCTGACACTGCAGTGGTTTGACTTTTTTGGAATATGAAATCTAGCACAGTAAGGGTAGGTGGGATTCATCAGTAGTACTGATTGAAATGAAAAAAGCAGAGGACGACTGAGTGAAATAGTCACTGCTTGAGGCAAGGACACACTGACTGACCGGTCGAAACTGGACTGAATCTGTTATGACCACTGGGTCAGTTGCTGTTGACACAGATGGCAAACAATAAGAATCCTTAACCATCTCCCAAGTTGCTGCCTATTCACATTAACATTATATGAAAAGCTGCACTAATCAATATTTTTATATTAACAATGTATCAAATGTCTGTGTGTAATGTAAAAAATAGTATCAGACCCACAGAGAATTATCACCTGACTATGTTGTCCCACTCAGATCTGTGTAGCTTCATAGCATCTTTTCGCTCATTGTTTTGGTTTTGCAGCCCCCACCTCCACCATCTCCACTTAACCTCCTTTCAAGCCACATCAGGCAGCTGTTTCTAGCAAAAAATGCTGTACGTGACCTGCTCAGCACCAAATGGCAGACAAAGGTATCAAGGAGCTGGTGAACATATTGTAGTGTTTTTCCGCTTGTGTTGAGCCTGAGCCTTTTCTCAGCAATTGGTGGAGACCAAAATAGAGCTAAAAGGAGAGTGAATGGTGTTTCATCAGGACTGTTGCTCAGTTTCTGCTGGATGTGTAAATAGTCAAGTTTGTGCACGTTCAATACAAACAGCTTTACAAGGTAATAATACACTCAGTGGCCACTTTATGAGGTACTCCTGTACAATCTAATGTAATCCAATACCACAGCTGAGCCATAACATCTATCTTAACAAGACGCATGTTCGGTTTTTGCAACATTGACAGAAATGTGTAAATTCAATTATATCTTTATTATTGGGGTCATAGTTAAAGGTGTGTACTGGACTACATTATATTGAGAGGTGTTTCTAATGTTTTGTCCTTCCCATTTTCATACATAAGAAGAACATTAGAAACATGTCTCTATGTAATGTAGTTCAGTACAACACCACCACTAACTATGACCTCAGTGCTAAAAGATATACTTGAATTAACACCTCTATGACAGTGTCAACAAAAACTGAACATTATCGGCATCATAAAAGTAAACTTTAATGCAGTTCAATACAACTGTCCTGCCATAGACTCTACAGGTGTAATAAGGTGCAGGCACACCTGGCTTTTAAAGGGAATGGGAGATGACACTCTGATTGGTTTAATTTATGTTACGCCCAAAACACACATATGATTAATTAAGAGACTAAATACAACCACTTTGCGCCTTACTTTGCGCCCAGATTATGTGCCGTTTAACCAGCAAAAGTGGAGCTGTACACGCCCTCAATGCACTTGTGCCAAAACCTTTAGACCATGCGCTATAGATCGTTTAAATAGGGCCCTGAGTTTATGTGAATGTTGTGTTTTGTAGCTTGTTCTGTTGTCCCCAAGTGGCCAAAAAATCAGTTAATGCAGCTTTAAGCATGTTTGATTTTCATCTCTGAAATCGAGACCATTGACATTATGTCAATGAGCAGAAGAAAAGATTACACTGTTCAAAAATTGTGAACAAATGGTAAAATAGATATAATATAAATAAATATAATCATTTATGTGTGGGCTGTCCTTCTTTAGTCAACCTCTCACAACAATGCTTTGAGCTGTACACTAAGTAAGCAGTATCCTTGATGTTTCAAACTAGACTTAGATGACAATCATAATGATAACAATTTTTTTGGCACAGTTTAGCTCAATACGGAACAATAATAAATATTCTGGCTTTGAATTAATGACAAATAGCCCTAGGCTTGCAGTTCTAACTGATCAAAAATGCCGGCCTCTCTAACAGCTCTGACATGAGATAGGTGATGCATATTTATAATTTCCATCAGCAAGGATAAAATCATAAATAAATCAAATATCTTTTTTTAAAGAGTGAGTTTATTCATACATGATTCTCTGAGATCTTAACATTTTTGTGGGATATGTTTATTGTCCTTGTCCAAGTGTTGTGAATAATGATTACTTAATGGCATGAATAAATAAGAGAGAAAATTGTAATTTCCTGGGCAGGGGATCATTGCTCATATGTTATTCATATGGTAACTGATGCAGAGGGAGGCACCGTTTCCTCTCTGTGAAGCCCAGCTTAGTTAATTGGGTATGAGGCCTGTTTTTTTATGACAACATTACAAAGGTCAGTGGCCTCACTAGCTAAGTGTTGGTAGAGCTCCTGAATGAGCAAAGAGCTTTTGATCTCACTAAGTGCCTCTGTTTATGTAATGTGCTCTGCTCTCCAAATGTGATCTGGTGGTAGATTTAATAAATTGATTATTACTATTATTACAGAAGTTCAATCTGCATAAGCCCACCCTAATAGCTTCTGCTCTTGAACCAGTCCTGTGCAAAACAACACGGATCAGTCCCCTTCTACCTTTGCTTAGGAATGTCAGAAAATAGCTCAAACATACTGACTTAATGTATCTGAGCGTTATACCTACTGCTACTGCACAGGTGCAGAGAGTAGATGGTGACTTTGCATTCTTCTAAATACAAGCTCCATCAGACTGAGTATCTGAGTCTCACCATCAGTTTAAAATCACACAGATTTAGTTTCTGTAACCATTAATTAATTTTAACCAGGTAAAGTGGATATAACTGGCACAGTTGTTTGCTATAGCTAATCAAACATTTGATCTATGTCAATGGGAATATTTAAATTTAAGTTTAAGTTCTTAATTTGTTATATGCACAACAATTACAGTGAAGTAGTCATTGGCAATGAAATTCTTGTTCTCAGGCTCCAACAATGTTCAAACAATATGTATAAAAGAAAATCACACAAGTAAAATGAGAAATGAGAAACATGAGAATCTAAGACAAAGACATATAGTAGTAGTGAAATAGTGAAAAAGTTAAAATACAAGAATAAAATACAATGTATATTCACATAAATACAGTAAATGCAGTGTATATACATATATACCGTGATGGCTTATTAGCTTGAAAACAGTAGTAAAATAAATATATCTGCATACTGTGATGTGTGCAGGTATAAACAGGTAATATACAGTAGATAGATAGATAGATAGATAGATAGATAGATAGATAGATAGATAGATAGATAGATAGACACACATACATACACTTGCAGTATATACATAAACACAAACATATATATATACATCAAGTTTCAAGTTGTTTATTTGTCATATGCACAACAATTACAGTGAAGCAGTCATTGGCAATAAAATTCTTACTTCTCAGACTCCCTCCAACAATGCTCAAACAATATGTACAAAAGAAAATTACACAAAGTAAAATGACAAATGAGAAAAAGAGAATCTAAGACAAAGTCTAAATAAATACTGAAAAAGTTAAAATATAGGGATAAAACATAATATAAATAAAACAGAACAAATAAAATATAATATGAAATATAATACTGAGAGATGAATAACCGTAATGTAGATGTTATGTACAGGTAGGAACAGAATATATACAGGTATGCACATAAATATATATACTGTGATGTTTATGCACATATGCACATGCATATACACACAGAGATGCAAACAGGTTATAAGTAGTATACAGGTGTAAGTGTCATAGTGGTGAGCTCGAGAGCTCAAGAGTTCAGCAGTCTTACGGTCTGAGGTATGAAGCTGTCCCTGAGCCTGGTGGTGCGGGACCGGATGCTGCAGTTCCATCTGCCGAGATGGCAGCCAGCAGAACAGTTTGTGGTTGGAGTGGTTGGGATCTCTGATGATCCAGTTGGCCTTCTTCCTACACCGCTGGGCGTAGAGGTCCTCCATGGATAGCAGCTTCTTCATGGTGATGTTCTGAGCAGTTTTCACCACCCTCTGTAGAGCCACAGTTGAGGACGGTGCAACTGCCATACCAGGCATGTTGCAGCCAGTCAGGATACTCTCTATGGTGCTCCTGTAGAAGTTGCAAATTGTCCTGGAATCCATGTTGAGCCTCCACAGCCTGCGGAGGAAGAAGAGTCATTGTCTTGCCGATTTTGTGATGGTGTCTATGTTGGGAGTCCAGGTTCAAAATAAATAACAAAATAAGACAGATAAAAAGCAAAATTGAGGAGGAGCTCGAGACACGGCAGCTGTCATTTTCTCAAACCATTTTTGCTATTTACTATGATAAAACCATTGAATGAATTTATTGTCTGCAGGTCGGTTAAATCGGTTAAACATGGAAAGTGATTTCACTGACATCAATTTATAGATAAAATTAAGTTTAACTTTACTTAAAGCTGTAGTTGGTAACTTGTATAAAAATAACTTTTTTATAATAATAACCTAAGGCCATTTGCAAGAATCCATCGCTCCCTAGTCAAAACAAGCAATCAGAGCAGGAGGAGTATCTGACAGAGTGTCAATCTATTGCTTCTGCTCATGCTGTGGCCAGCTCCCCTCCCCCGCACATGCGCGAACTTGGAGCGGATGCAATGGCGGACTTGTAAACAACCACCAAACAACCAAGCAATGAGAAAACAACAGTTTACACAGAAAGACAAGTAAACAGAAGAAGACCAGTGAAGAAAAGCAAGCTAAAAAGAAAGAATTAGACCAAGGGACTCTGCGGGGAGGGGCTTTGGAGGCGAGCTGGAGTGCAGCGGAGAGAGAGAGGGAAGGACCTGGAAGTTGTACTTGTACAAATTTTCAAGCTACGTTGACTCTCTTCTCAGTCCTACCGACTGTAGCTTTAACCTGTAAAAAAAAAAAAAAATTTATTGATGCACATGTTAAAGATATAATCCTGAAGATTTTCATTTAAATAAACGTCTGTTAAGTCTCTATCTATCGCCAAATGATGCAACACAATGGTGATTGAGCCGATGGCCCACTGATGAAAGCTTTGCAGCATTTGCAGTATTATGACCCGGGTGTCAGTGATGACTTTCC
>NTHP01001117.1:94663-115600 GCA_003416845.1 Oplegnathus fasciatus | reverse complement strand
ACTGACTCCACATTAGCTTTAGTGACTTCCGATTGGCGTAACCGGGAGTCGTTACCGCTGACGTGAATAACAATCTTACTGTATTTATGCTTATCCTTAGCCAGCAGTTTCAAATAGGATTCAACGTCACCCGCTTTGGCCCCAGGAATGCATTTGACTATGGTTGCTGGTTTCGCAAACTTCACGTTTCTCAAAATAGAGCTGCCAATAACCAGAGTTGGTTTCTCTGCGGGTGTGTCACTGAGTGGGGAGAATTTGTTGGAAACGTGAACCGGTTGGTGGTGAACCGTGGGCTTCTTCTGGTTAGGGCTATGCTTCCTTCGCTTCCCTGGTTTCCCAGCTGCTCGGGAACTGCCGGGAGACGGCTAGCAGAAGCTACACTGGGTCGGCCCACACCAGCTACTGGTGGCTGGCTAGCTACAGCAGCTAAAGATTGAGTTTCCATGGTGCGGAGCCGCGTTTCCAATTCACTAAGCCTCGTCTCCAACACTGCAAATAAACTACATTTATTACATGTACCATTATCACTAAAGGAGGCAGAGGAATAACTAAACATCTGACACACAGAGCAAGAGAGAGCAGGAGAGGAAGAGGGAGAGAGAAGCCATCGCTAACTGCTAAGCTAAGTACGCTAACTAGCAGAACTGAGTAACGTTAGCGTGTAAATTACTGTGGGATTAGCGAGGAAGTCGCTAAAAGAAGTAGAGAGCTGTGAGTGCTTGAGCAGAACTAATGTAAGTTTAAATGTACAGCGGATAATTAGCCGCTCTAATGAAGATTTTAACAAAATTAACTGAGTTCAAGCTAGAGCAGCAAAATACCCTACAAGTCACACAGGAAGGTCTGCAACCGAAAATGACACAATACGCTTACCGCAACACATCAGCACTACAGCCAGCAATTTCAGTCAAGTAACAGTACTTCTACTTGAGTAGGATATTTCAGTACTCTTTACACCTTTGCTATAGACGATGAAACTTCTAAAACAAGTGCAAATCCAAAGAAAAAGAAACAAATTCAACGTTCAGATGAAGGCAAACAGTCAAAAAAGCAAAGCGACGGTCAAAAACCAGAGTTACCGTCGGCATTGCCTTGGCAAGGTGGAGAGCATTGAAAGAAGAAAAGGGACCCGAAGGCAGTAGTGATACATGGATCGGCTCTGACATCATCCGAATCCGCACGTACACATAAATCATCCACTCGACACCCACCCAAACAAATTATTTCTCTGATTTGGAGACCCACACCCGCCCGCACCCGCATCTTAAATTATGTTGAGCAGCGCAAGTTTTCTGGGTGATTTCTTTATTGTGTGTTGTATTGATGTGTGAGTGTTTTCCTTTCCTACTTTCAGTAATCGCAAACATTTCCATGCGCACAGTAATATCACCGCAACAAGTATCGGGACCAAAACTGAAAAACGTAGTTATAAACTCGACAGGACATAGAAAATTTTTGGGGGAAACACAATTAAACTTTTAGCTTCTGAAATAAATTTTTTTAGACAGCTCTGATGGAGCTCAGGATTTATCAGGAGGACGCTGCTTTACTCCAAACAATTTCACTGTATGAACCTGGACTGTCTGTGTAACCTTTTGGATGTGTAGAAGAACACAGAACATTAATTTACATTAGATCCTTACTGATCCTGTTGGCATGTCTGGAGATTTAAATAATCAATTAAGTTATGCTACTGTGCCTTGAGCGTAAATGCGCACAACATCTCTCTCAATGGGGATATGCACTTCATTTCTGCGGCAGTGGGATCGCTGCATGTATTTAATAAACTCAAAAACGTTAATATTTAAAGTTAATATTTTCCTCATTAATAACGTATTATTTCACCCACCCACAACCCATCCTCTATTAATCAGAATGTTATGACTGATCTGATCCGATGCCTGCGGATAATCCGTGGATCGGAGCCAGCAGATGTAACTGCAAACCGCGCATCACTTGAGGGGAGATACAGATGTAGCTCTCTTTCTCTTGGACTGGTATCTCTTGGACAGGAATTGCAGATTGCCTGTTTACTCCAAACATTAGGTTTGAAAACAACGAACAGGACCGTTTCATCCAGTGAGATTCAAAAACACGCCTGCTATTACCACTTATCACCATAGGTGCCACTAAAGAGAACGAAATGAAAATCTTCGAGATTATAACTTTAGTAGCACTAATATTGAAACATACTTTGCAAAGTGCTTCACAATTTAGGTAAAATGAAGAGCACTAAGATGAGGAAATTACAGCTGAAATGTAAATAATTAGAATGAAAAAATCTAGCACTCATAAGTATTTAATTAAAAACCTAAACTCTAATCTAAGTGCCTTTAATTTTTTGTAAACTGCAAAAACTAATAACTCAATCAGTGAAATTGGCAATGCTTTAGGTTTAAAGAAACAATCTTTTATTATAAGGTTACGTTTGACACCTTATATTTCTTCTCCACTTTACCATTTCAACTGCTGCTGGCAGTATGGGTCAGGTGCACTCATTGTCACTGCACATTGTCACTGCACATTCCTCTTTTAATAACACCAGTTTATGTGTGGAAAATGGCATGTTTATGCATCTGGCCCCTGGGGTTTTCAGAGGTCAGGTGTCCAAAATGACACATAGGGTTTTCTGATCTGACACCTCTACTGTCAAGACAACATCATTTGTCTTCCAAAACCGCTACAAATCACACAACATTTTCTTATTTTTATGCAGCCCAGTATTCCCAGTAATTACATCCATATTGAACGATCTCAAACCTCATGAGGAAGAAGTGGGACCTTTATGTAGCAATGTATAAAGTAAAGGTGTAGTGGTCAGGATGGTGAATGGGACATCTGACTTGCATGCAGAGCTCATGTCCAGGCCATCAATTAATACTCTTTTTTTTTTATTAACGGTGACTATGATCTTTTCATAATTTTAACTATACCATAGTTGCTATCCACCAATATTGCGAGAGTTTAAAAGATGTTGCCACTTGACCTGCTGTAACTGAATGTAATCTGGGTTTTTACAGAATTGTGCAATATCAATGCTCTTCTCTGACGATAAGGTTGGTTTTGGAGTCCTACCTGTGGTTAACCTTTACTTTAGGTTTAGATACAAAAAGGTTAAGGAAAGATTGTGGTGATAGTTAAAAGAAACTATTGCTGACTGTTATAGGAAATGGGACAGCAGTCTACCATGTCTAAGTCAGAGGCTTTGACTTATCCATCCACCCCGACCTCTTCCCTAAGAAGTTTTTAGGCTCTATATCTACGTCACACTACTTCCTCCTTTTCTTCTGACAGACAAGGGTAATAAATCACAGGACTGCAAGAGGTCTTTGTCACGTAAACATAAACATAGGTCATATTAGGCTGTTAAAAACATGCATCTGTGCTAGGGCTGTCCCCTAAAAGTCAGTGATTCAAATCATCAGTTGAGAAGACCCAGAGTTGCTTGCATATTTTCAGTAGAATCACTGCACTATTTTTAGCTAAGTCAGTGTACACAGAGCAATTCAGGATAACAGCATGGCGGGTTGTAAACATTTCAAACTGAGTCTTGTCTCAAAGTGACCTAACCACAAAACGTACTGTGATGGAAGTAGAGAAGGGTTAGGGTTAAAAGGAGGGCAATGTGACATCGGACAGCGTGGAACAGGGCGACTCATGTCTGTGTGCTTTTCCAATGCTCTCAGCTCTGGTGCTGATTGTTAGTGAAGTCAGCTAAACTACTTTTGAAACAGACACTGGTACAACCTCCTTTACTGCTGTCCAGTGTGAATCAGTGTTCAGCTAACAGAGCTGTCAAAAAATCCTGATTCGGGGACAGCCCTAATCTGTGCATGCATATGCTTTTGTGGATGTGCATATATGCCCTTCAGCACCCATTACTGAAAATATGTTCCTGCATACATGCCAGACTCTACTGGTGGCCATACTTCAATGCATATTTAACTGGCTAGTTGCAGCAGCAGTGTAACAGTTCAGGTTATCCTTTGCATTTGCTTCTCATATTTCACTGTAAGCCTAACTCTTTTAACTCCTTATCCTCTCTCACCCCATCACTTTGTCCCAGTTTCTCAGTTTTCATGCTTTCCAAACACAGGCTCCATAATTTCCCCTCCTCCTTCTAACACTACGCATCCTCGCCTACGCTTCCTCCCTCGCTTCCTCTCTTGTTCTCTGGCTCTCCTTCCCGTTGGCTGCTGCTGTCCTATGTTGTGATTAGGACTGACATATTCCCTGGAGCTATGCTGTTTGTCTCTGACATTGACCATGCTAGCTTCTCTGTCTTGCAGTCACCCATACTGTCCTCACTTGACAACTTACACCAGTCAGCACAACCAGTACAAAGCTTACTGATCATTGTCATGAGGAAATGATCCCCTTTTCACCATAATGAAGCTGCTTTAATATTTTTGATCACTGAGTGGGCTTTGCATGGCCAGAGCTGGCCTTTTTGAAGCACCACCCACCTCTCGCTGAGGGTAACAGCCATGATGATAATGAGTCACAAAACATCTTTTTCATTTATGTAACTGTTGTGTTATATTTCCCTTCATTATGGTCTCAATGTTGTTTATCTTCACTGCCAGGTATGTAATTCTGGTGTATACTGAATCCCTTTTATTTTGATTTATTAAGTTGTTTGTCTAGAAACATATTTTAAGGTTTTTAGATAAAATATATCTGAATTAGCCTAAAAACCAACGTGTAGTATGCAGAATGTAATTTCTAATTTCATAAAACCCCAAGTTAGCTACAGCCCTGCCCTTGCCTAATTTAAAATTTAATCTCTTGAGTTAACTAATTCTAATTCTCAATTATTGGTGCATAATGTTGTTAAATACCGTAATTAGTGGTTTACTTAAACATCATTGACATTAGGAATTTGGTGTACTGATAGCATGGATGGATTACTAAACGGGCTTACTCGGCACAGACCAGGGGCTTAAGGTGTCCCTAAGCAAGACCTTCTATGTGAGGTTACTATTAAAAGCAGTTCTCAGCAGTTCTTTTTTTTTATCATTATCCTCTAATATTGAGTATCTGCTGATACTGTGTCTGATATGATATAGATTTTTTATCATATTTTTGTTGTTGTTTTGTTGTTGTTTGTTGTTTGATGTTTTGCATAGTATTTTGTATGATATTTGTGGAGAGGAGTGTCAGTGTGGATATTCACTACATCTACTACAAAAAAAAAACCAACACCTTGGGGTACTTGATGACGGGGTGCCAATATAATAACTGAGAGAAATACCTAAAAGAACTTTTGTTATATTTGTCCAAGTACAGTATAGATAATTCACTTCAGAAATCACTACTGAATCAACATCTAAAATATTTCCATATAGGCCCCTGGGACTAAATGGTGTCATTCTTTTGTGTATCTGTTTTGGGGCCTTTGACATTATGAGGCCCTGCAGTAGACCACACAGGCCTACTAGAAAAGAAGCTAAGCACAATATGCTTTTCTTATTTCCTAAGAATTATTTCATAATGTCATTTTGTCTCCTATGTGCATCTAGCATGCAGATCCAGTTATGGATTGAGTTGTACAGGGCATATGTTCCTATTGTTTTCCTCAACCCCTCTGTGACTGAGTGTAGGCCAGCTCTTTCTGCTAGCTGTGTGGTAGATCCACTCTCGGCCATGACTGTCACAGCACTGGTCTGGAACAAATGAAGCCCACCATCCTCATGACCCCTTGTCTGATATTGCCTTTGGACATAACAACATTGAAGTAAGAGTTGATGCAGAGAGCCACTGTCCATTTTGCATTAAACATCCTCTTCTCACCATCCTCTTTAATCCAGACTGAAGGACAGAGTAGCCCCAGGCTTTAAGAACTGCACTGTGGGATAGTGCTGAAAATAGCAACTGCAAGGCATGACAGGATACAGTATTGTCTTTCAGCCTGTACAACTGCCGAATCTCTGTACACAATGTGGTAAGGCTCTGTGAACATGGTTTAGTTTCATTGGAACAGTATTCTCTTAACATATGATTAATTAAATGTAAGAGAAAAGTTTTGCAAATTTTAAAGTTTGCACCCTTAATTCTAAATGGATGCTGGTCATCATCTGCGTTTTTACTCTTACGAGTATTAATCCGAGGTAGAGCTTAAAATGCAGAACTGGATAAGATAAATAAGTTCATTGGTTGAGATAAATTGGATAGTGCCTGCCAAATGCAGTTTTCTTGTTTAAAAAAAATTAAGCCTGTTAAAAAAGACAAAGAGTAAGACAAATTACAGTATAACATTGTGAAGGGTTGGGGTTATTGCTATTAGCTGAAATCCTTGCAGCCTCAAATGACATAAAGTATGAAACAAACAACATACTGTTGATTTTTATATTCTCAGAGTCTTACCAGAACTAAAAGTAAGAAGTTTGTCTTGAGGTTGACGCTAGAGGAAAGGCCACAAGGTCTTTAAAGTTGAAAGGGTTTATCTTCTTGGGAACTTGATTATGCTCGGCAAATTTAATGGAATTTCCCCACTGGGGATCAATAAAGGTTTATCTTATCTTAGATGTCTGAGAAAATTGACACTTTGGTCTGAGCGTGCTAGAAAAAGTCCAAAATGGGACACCAAGACCACATTTCCACCTGATATTAATGTTGTGCCCTTAAACAGTTCTAAGAAAGTCTAATAAAGGTCTAATAGTGGAAAATAAAGCTGGTTGTCACTTTATTTTACGGTACACTTATTAGACTTTTTTAGAGAGTAATTTGCTAGACATTAAAAAATAAGGGTCTAATAAGTTGGAAATAAAGCTGGATCTCACTTTATTTTAGGGTACACTTCTGTTTTAATGTGTCACAAATTACCCTCTAAGAAAGTCTAATAAACCTCTAATAGTGGGAAATAAAGATGCAATGTCCTGGCAGCTTATCAGCATTAAATGGTCAGATAACTTAACTGACATGGGACCAGAGCGTCAGGAAGCATGTATTAGGCCATATTACTACCTACAAACTCCATGGGACTAATGAGCAACAAATGACCCTGTAAGAAAGTGAAACTATGCTATGAAAACTAAAACTATGAAAAACTATGAAACTATACAGGCCAAATAAATGTATTGTCCTCTGAGCTCTAATTAATTAAGTACATACTATTTCTAGTTTTTGTTTAATTTGATACAAAGTAAGGCTTGTTACATCTTATTAGTGTACCGTAAAATAAAGTGCGACCCAGTTCAATTGTGAAAAAGAACTGAAGCGTTACAGCACCTGGCTGACCAGATAACTGACGTGGAGCAAAAACATCCAGACTCTCTGCTCATTGTTTTGGGGGATTTTAACAGCAAACCTCAGCCATGAACTGCCAAAATACAGACAACACATTAAGTCACCCACCAGAGATACAAACATTCTGGACCACTGCTACACTGTAATAAAGGACGCATATCGCTCTGTTCCTTGGGCAGCTTTGGGACTCTCTGATCACTGTCTGGTTAATCTCATCCCAACCTACAGGCAGAAATGAAAATGAGGAGATGGACCAACGAGGCAAAGCTGGAGTTGCAGGCCTGCGTTGACTGCACTGATTGGAGTGTTTTTGAAGCTGCAGCTACAGATCTGGATGAACTCACTGACACTGTGACATCGTACATCAGTTTTTGTGAGGACACGTGTGTGCCAAACAAAACCTTCTGCACATACAGCAACAACAAACCCTGGTTTACAGCAAAACTCAGGCAGCTTTGTCAGACCAAGAAGGAGGCCTGCAGAAGTGGGGACAGAATCCTGTATAACCACGGCAGAAACAAACTGACGCAGGAGATCAGAGTAGCAAAGAGGAGCTACACTGAAAAGCTGATAAAGACCTTTTCTGAGAACAACCCGCTATCGGTGTGTGTGTCTAATTACAGGAAACCATCCCCCCATGCTGTGGAGAACCACCAACTGGCTGACGACCTGAATGTGTTTTACTGCAGATTTGACAACCCCCTGCCACCCTCTCACCCCTCCCCACTGAGCCCCCACCTGCAATGAGGATCCGTGAAGAGGATGTGTGTCAGCTCTTTCAGCGACATAAGATCAGGAAGGCACCAGGACCAGATGGCGTGTCTCCCTCCTGCCTGAAAGTCTATGCTGACCAGCTGGCACCCATCTTCACACAGATCTTCAACAGACCTCTGGAGCTGTCTGAAGTTCCCTCTTGCTTCAAATGCTCCACCATCATCCCGGTCCCCAGGAAACCCTCCATCACAGGATTAAATGACTACATGGCCTGAAGTTTGCAGATGACACAACGGTCATTGGCCTCATCTGGGATTGTGACGAGTCTGCGTACAGACGGGAGGCTGAACAGATGGCCCTCTGGTGTGGTCAGAACAACCTGGAGCTGAACACGCTCAAAACTGTGGAGATGACAGTGGATTTCAGGAGGGGCCCCCCAACACTGCCCCCCCTCCCCATTCTGAACAACATGATGTCTGCTATGGAAACCTTCAGGTTTCTGGGACTCACAATCTCCCAGGACCTAAAGTGGGCATCCAACATACACACCATCAGAAAAAAGGCCCAGCAGAGAATATACTTCCTGCGCCAGCTCATTTTACACCACCATTATTCAGTCTGTTCTCTTTTGTCAGTGTGTTTCTAGCCTGGTTATACAGGATTCTGTCCCCACTTCTGTAGGCCTCCTCCTGATGAAGCTGCCTGAGTATTGCTGTAAAGCTGGGTTTGTTGTTATTTTATGTGCAGAAGGTTTTGGTTGGCACACACATGTCCTCACAAAAACTGATGTAAGATGTCACAGTGTCAGTGAATTCATCCAAGTCTGTAGCTGCAGCCTCAAAAGCACTCCAATCAGTATAGTCAAAGCAGGCCTGTAACTCCAGCTTTGCCTTGTCGGTCCATCTCCTCACAGTCTTTACCACAGGCTTAGTAGATTTTAGTTTCTGCCTGCAGGTTGGGATGAGATGAACAAGACAGTGATCAGAGAGTCCCAAAGCTGCACGGGGGACAGAGCACTAGGCGTCCTTTAATGTTGTGGTCCAGAATGTTTGTATCCCTGGTGGGACACTTAATATGCTGTCTGAATTTTGGAAGTTCATGGCCGAGGTTTGCTCTGTTAAAATCCCCCAGAACAATGATCAGGGAGTCTGGATGTTTTTGCTCCAGGTTTGTTATCTGGTCAGCCAGGTGTTGTCCTCACTAACACAGGCCTCAGGTGAGATGTTAATACAACCGGAGTGAACAAGGAAAACTCCCGCAGTGAATAAAATGGTTTGCAGTTTATGAAGGGATTCTCTAGATGAGGACTGAATGACTTATTCAACACTGTTAACCTTAACCTTCGTTTATGTAAAAGCAGATTCTGCCTCTCCTCGTTTTCCCCGATAACTCAGTGCGGTCTGCCCGTATGAGTTGGAAGCCCGGAAGATGGAGTGAGCTATCCGGTATGTGCTCACCAAGCCAGGTTTCAGTGAAGCACTCGGTGGCAGATCTGTAAAAGTGCGTATTCTGTTGAGAAACAGCAATTTGTCCATCTTGTTGGCCAGAGCGCAGACATTCGCCAGATGTATTGATAGAAGCGCAGTTTACAATCCCCACTGCCTCAGTTTAACAAGCACTCCTGCTCGTTTCCCATGTCGGCGTCTCTGGCAGTCCCCGTAGAGAGCTGTTGCTCCTCCGACTAAAAGCTCCGTAAAACTTCACGGTTCAGTGAAAACGGGATAAAAAGTTTGACCAGCTGATAATCCAATATTTAGAAGTTCCTCCCTGGTGACAGTGACCAGAGAGGGAGAGCAGAAAACTAAACAAATCCACAAAAAGTACAAGAGAGCGCAGTGCCGAGGCTGCCATCCATGGCGCCATCAAGTGTTGCTGGAAGTGGGATGGCTTTACAGTGTGTGTCCATGGCACCTTAAAGTTTGTATGCCATGGTTGTGTTCTCAGGTTGTAGCAGGCTGGTGAGCCAAGCCTATCACATGTGAAGAGTTTGGGCCATCTGTGTTGTTGTCTAGACCGCTGAAGCTCCTCACCATTGGGATCACTTGCCGCAAGCGAGGGGACGTCGCCCTCCACAGGTAGGTCCTCAGAATAACTGTCCTCTATTTCTGGTAAGTGCTTCATTTGGTTTGTCGCTCCCTGTTCTTTTCTGGCTCAGGTGACATGTCATCATCGTTGTCCTCTTCCTCTGGCTGCTCCACTCCCTTAGTTTCTCTCTACAATTCTTTTCTTTGCTCGTGGCTGTACTGGAGTTTACGATGGAAAAACTTTATCTCCATTTTACTTTATCAGGTCTGAGTTCATAAACAGGGATATCTTTACTGACTTGACGCACAACTGTGTGGACACTATCCTCCCACTGGTTTTTCCGTTTGCCTGGACCACCACGAGGTGTCAATTTCCTGATTAAAATACGATCACCAGGCTGTAATACTAAGCTTTTCACCTTACTGTCATCATGTCTCCTGCTTGCGTGATATAATCCTCTATCTCTCATTGCATAAAGGGCCAGTAAAACCGGCCCTGTATCAATGATGTAGTTCTATTTACACCTTGATGGCCCAATTGGAGTTCCTTTAACACTGAAATGTTATGTTTTTCCGGAGGTCCCAGCTGTTTTCTGCTTGCAGTTTTCCTGTTCCTGTTTCCTGAATCACTGGCCAAACAGTGGGATCATTGCTTTGGCCGTGTTTGATTTGTCCTGCTGCAGTGGAATGAGGAATGTGTATGTAGCTATTTTCGTACATTTGACTGAGACACCCATGGACATGACATACTGG
Organism: Oplegnathus fasciatus; assembly: GCA_003416845.1. NCBI lineage: Eukaryota > Metazoa > Chordata > Actinopteri > Centrarchiformes > Oplegnathidae > Oplegnathus > Oplegnathus fasciatus. The sequence continues at coordinate 104,861 of NTHP01001117.1, read as the reverse complement.
ATTCATTTTGATTTTCCACTGCTTGTGTAGCTGCTCCAATCAGAATCAGAATCAGGTTGATTGCCAAGTAGGTTTCCACATACAAGGAATTTGCCTTGGTATATTGGTATATAAAGATGAAACTGCAAGTCAAGAAGCATAAATAGAAAATTGACAATAAAATTTGAGAAAATATTATGAAAACATATGTACAATATGACTGTTGTTTAAACAAAAGAGATGTACAGTTTTATGTGGGAATGTGCAGCTTTTTTCTGAAAAAGGAACATGACTATGAGGTTGTCCCACCAATTGTACACTGGATGTAAAAAGATAAGATTTGCAACATAGGATTTATCTAACAATGTGCATTAATGTAACGCATTGTCAGGTGTGTAGGCCTTGTTGATGAAGCCAGCTGCAGATGATGTGAGGTTTTGGTCCTGATGGACCACAGGAGGGGAATGTGTGAAACAGTTTGTGTCTGGAGGAGTACAGGTCCTGGAGGGATGGCAGATTGCAGCCAATCACCCTCTCAGCAGAGCGATTGATATGCTGCAGTCTGCCCTTGTCCTTGGCAGTGGCAGCAGTGTACCAGATGGATATGGAGGAGGTGAGGATGGACACAATAATGGCGGTGTAGAAGAACTCAATCATTGACTTTGGCAGGTTGAACTTCTTCAACTGCCACGGGAAAGACATCCTCTGCTGCACTTTTTCAATGAGGGAGCTTATGTTCAGCTCCCACTTGAGGTCCTGTGTGATGATGGTGCCCAGGAAGCGGAAGGACTCCACAGTGTGTAGCTGGGTTTTTTCTGTAATCCACTACCATCTCCACTGTCTTTAGAGCACTGAGCACCAGATGGACCACCTGGTGAGGAGATGGTCAAGGAGCATACAAATAGCATACAAATACAGAAACGCTGCAAATACAGAAACGCTGCAAATACAGAAAACGACAACGGAAGTGTTTCCAGAGGACACTAAAAAGTGCTGAACAATGGCTTGGACACGCTTGTTGCCACGGTTTGTGACTCATGAAGTTATTGAAGTCTGGTCCGTGTCATCTCTACATGTTTATGTTTTGGATTTCTGACTTCTGCTACGGCAAAAAAGTGGAATCAGTCATTTTAATGATTTCTGAGGAGCCTGCATAATAATGACATAAGGATTATTAGACCAGAAATATCCCGAGGTATAGCCTACAGTAGGCAAGCATTGTAATGATAATTGATGACGGTGAGGATGACCAGTACTGGGGTTTTGAGGGACTTGTTGAAGATCAGAAGTCCAGGTCTTGGGCCAGAGTTTAAGTCTGGACCTCTTCACCAACACTTAGTTCTCTTCAGGATAAAGTAACTATTGGAGTCCCAAAAACAGGTTCAAAAATTCATCTGGAGACGATCAGAGTTTGATGCAATAGAGTTTAATTCTTCACAGAGATTAAACCCGAGCCAGTCCCTTGAGCCTGACTGATTTTTCCATGGTCTGCACACACATATATTGCCCAAGTGCCCATGTCCCCATTGGTGGAGTAACCTGAGCCACTCCACCTATTTCTAAAAATGATCATCTCTTGTCGGGTAAATAATGGTGTAATCTTTTGCCAAGTTTGGGGTGATCCAACCCCCCCCCCCTGGGCACAGCCTGGCATATCTCTGATTCCTGTATGTTTGGGGATTTTCCACTCTGAGGCAGTTTAGACTGGTTTTGTGACACAGTTACTTATCAGTTTCTCACAGACCATATTTTTTAAAAACTTTAGGATCTTTTTATGTTGCATGCTAAAACATAATCTTCACACTTTATATGTTGGATATACATTCAATCTGGTACTTTTGATTATTTGTTTATGATCTAAGCTCTTCAGCAAACCATAGTTTTGCTTCAACAGACTCTATGTGCTACAAATAGAACTAATGTTCAGCATTTTTTAGAGTCCTCTGGAAATACTCCTCTGACAACATGTTGTCTACAGTGTTTCTGTATTTGCAGCACTTCTGTACTTGCAGCAAGTTTCTGTAGTTGCTGCGCATTTCTGTATTTGCAGTGCAGAGATGGTAGAACTCAAAAACTCGTTCAGTTCGTTGGCCAGGTGCAAGTTGTTAATGGAGTGGAGGGCTTTAGGTTTGTAGTTAGTGTTCTGTCTGTGCCCCTTCCAGACAGAACCTGGGTTGTTGGCTGAGAACTGGTGTTGGCGTTTCTCAGAGTACAGTAGTTTATCTTCTCTCACCCCCTTACTAAACCTGTACATTGACTCTTTAAACCTGTCCCTGTCCCCACTCCTGAACACTTCTTCCTTTTTGCAACCTTAACTGTTTGAGTTTGGCTGTGAACCAGGGTTTGTCATTGTTATAACTCACTCTGGTGTGTGATGGTATACAGCAGTTCTCACAGAAGCTGATGTATGACATCACAGCCTCTGTGAACTCATCAGATGGTTGGTAGCCGTCCTGAAAACAGTCAGTACAGCCGAAGCATGCCTGATCCTCCATAGCTTTACTGTTCCACTGCTTTGATGTCCTAACAACAGGTTTAGAGAGCTTTAATTTCTGTCTGTATGCAGGAATCACGTGGATCATGACATGGTCGGAGTGACCCAGTGCAGCGTGGGGGCCGGTCCACTCTGAAGAGTTGGTAGAGTCTGGTATGGATCCACACAGCCACATCTCTGTGAAGCATAAAACGAAAGATGAAGAAAAGTCTCTGTTTTTCACCACCAGTAACTGAAGTTCATCCAGTAAAGAAATACTCCAGGCAACAGTGAGCAAAGTCCATGCCGGCACTTTTCCCACTTTGTCCATGCATTTTACTGCATGGACAAAGGTCAGGTCAAGTCAAGTCAGTTTTATTAATATAGCGCCAAATCACAATAAAAGTTATCTCATGACACTTTACATTTAGAGCAGGTCTAGACCATACTCTTTATAATATTATTTACAGAGACCCAACAATTCCCACCATGAGCAAGCATTTGGCGACAGCGGCAAGGAAAAACTTCCTTTTAAGAGGCAGAAACCTCGAGCAGAGCCGGACTCTAGATGGGTGGCCATCTGCCTTGACTGGTTGGGTTAAGAGAGATAGAGGGAGAGAGACAGAAAGAGATAGAGATAGACAGACAGAGCTGCAGCAACAACAACTATAATAATAATAGAAATATAACTAATAATAGCAATAACAACTATAATAATAATAATAATAATAGAAATATGACTGATAATAACAGTACCAGTGGGAGTCAAGTAGACTGACGGCGGTAGGCCAGTCCGCAACAAAAATCCACAGGAACCTGCGAGACAAGAAAGCACAGAAACCCTGGGGAAGACACAAAGTTAGTAACATGCATTAATAGTACATGAATGAGTACAGAAGGAGAGGGAGAGGAGGAGAGAGGAGCTCAGTGCATCATGGGAGGCTCTGGCTCCCATTCTACTTTTGGAGACTGTAGGAGCATTCCAGTAGGGTAATAGAGAACTATGAGTTCTTTAAGATATGATGGTGACTGACCATTAAGGGCTTTGCAGGTGAGGAGAAGGATTTTAAATTCTATTCTGTATTTTATAGGAAGCCAGTGCAGAAAAGCTAATATGGGAGAGATACGATCTCTCTTCCTAGTTCTTGTCAGTACACGTGCTGCAGCATTCTGGATAAGCTGGAGAGTCTTTAAAGACTTACTGGGGCAGCCTGATAATAAGGAATTGCAATAATCCAGCCTAGAAGTAACAAATGCATGGACTTGTTTTTCTGCATCTTTTTGAGACAGAATATGTCTAATTTTTACAATGTTATGTAGATGGAAAAAGGCAGTCCTTGAAATTTGTTTTATGTTGGAGTGAGGGCATCTTTGACCAGAATGTCCAATAATTCCACTGATGACATGAGAAAAGTGGGAAACAAGTGTTGTTTCCCTGATGTTCATGCGCTCTTCTCTGGTGAAAGATCTCCAGGTACCACAGCAGAAAACTGAGACAAGACGAAGCAATGCGCACAAACACACAGAGGAAGCCATCGGCGCTACCATATGATATTTCCTCTTAACACTCCTTCATGAATGCTTCCATATATAAAGGCATTCTAGACAGACTGTCTGTGTCAATATTTTCCTTGCCTGGGGGGTATTTGATTGTGAAATGGAAATCTTCCAGTTCTGCTACCCATCAGCACAGTACATAGGTAAGCTGGTCATTATCACTGTAGTTGTTGAAGAATGGTGCATAGTATAGATTATCACTTTTTTTTTTTTACCTCAATCAGGAATCACAATTTTTCTGTGATCACCCATTTGAGGGCGAAGAACTCCAACTTGCCTGTATTTTTTCTCTGCTGCAGTTAAAGTACAGGAGCCATGAACAATCATATGGAGCTTTCCATTTTGCCTTTGGTACAGTACTGCACCTAGTCCCTGGTTGGAAGCATCACTATGGAGAATAAATGGCTGTGAAAACTCCGGGCCTAGAAGCCTAAAACAGGAGGCTGAATTTGGCAGTCTATCAACTGTTCTGTTTTGCAGGATTTTGGTTTCTACACGTGCCTTAAGCAGGACAAATAAGGGGCTAGCAATACGTGAAAAATATTTGATACTCTACTTTGACAGTCCCAAGAGTGCTCTTAACTCACTAACAGTACCAGGTTGTTTGTTTTTCAGGGCCCTTACTGCAGCAGTATTGGCAAGGTCCATCCTGTTTCCCTCAGCAGACATGATCCTCTCGAGCTTCTTCCAATGTTCTGCTAAACACAAGAACATCTTTACTAGCAATGACCACGCCACAACAATATGTCATTTAAAGATTTAATGGAATTCAGGAGGTATTGGATGTTGAGGACAGATGAATGGATGTGAGGGGGAGGGTTGAAGGTGGAAGAAGGACGTTGGCTGTTAGGCTGGGAGGATGTGCTGAAGACTGGGTGAAGGGAGACTCAGTGTGGGGGTTCCATCTCAGACATGTTTCCACCCAAGCTGATTACGGGCCCCCAAAAGAGTCAGATCAAATTGAACTGAGATGAGTGTGGGCTTGACGGAGATCATTGAGATTATTGCAGATGTAGGAGCGATATGCCTGAGATGACCAGAGGCCGAGAACCTGGATGGTTTAATCTGAGACACCCAGTCTGGCTGCTGTGGATGCTGCACCGATGCAGAAAGAATGGCTCGAACAGTGTTCTGAAGATATGCCTAAAATGCTGAGGACCTTGTGTAAGTGCTTCTGCAACCAGAATCGAGTGACCATTTTGCCTGTTTCAGTGAGAAAGAGTGGGTGTTGCGGTGATGCCTTGGTGGCATACTTGGAGCTGATGAATTTGGTCAGCGGCTCATTTGGGCTGAGATATGGGCTGAGAGTGCTTGGGACGAGGCAGTTGAGGATGGCTTCTTGAGAAGCGTGAGAGAGGTTTCCCAGCTGTAGAGCTAGTTGAATATTGTGGCTGAAAACAGTGGGACTGGTATGGGATGAATATCCGATTCTGGGGCCAAATGTCTCAATTTCTGAAATGAGAAACGAGACAGTGAATCAGTGATGCTGTTGTGGTGACCAGGAATATGGGCTGCCCTGAGGATGAACTGGTGTTTAGCCAAGATTAATATGAGTCTGCGCAGGAACTGCATGATGGTTGGAGCACAAGGTCAACCTTTGTTTAGGATCTCCACGACTGTGGTGTTATCACAGTGGATGAGTAAGGACTTCCTGGACCATTCATGCCCCCAAAGAATGGCAGCTATTACAATGGGGTATAGCTCATGAAGCGTGGATGAAGGGGAGTGGGACTCTGAATCAAAAGATTTGAACTCTGAGGGCCAAGCGGAAGCGAACCATCTCCCTCTGTAGTAACCACCAAAACCTATGGAGGGAGCTGCGTCCATGTAAAGTTGAATGTCCTCGGGTTGAGTGATGAAGTTGTTGTAGAAGAAGGAAATGCCATTCCAGGAAGACAGGAAATGTTGCCACAGACGCATTTCCATTTTGCATGCATCGTCCAAAACAACTCTATCGTGGAGAGCGCGGATGGCTGCGGCTTTAGTTAAAAGGAGCAGGAGGAGCAGTGTGATGCGCTGTATTTTCTCTGAGGGCAGAAATGCCTGGAAGGAAATCGAGTCCAGGGTGATGCCTAGGAACTTGACGGAGGTGCTAGGCCCTGAGGTTTTCTCTTCAGAAAGAGGGACACCAAGTTCCGAGAAAGCTTTTTTGAGAGTAGTGAGCCCGAGGTCATGAGGTGAGGATGGCGAAGTGACAACGAGGAAACTGTCTAGAAGATGGAGTATGTATGCGAGTCTGTAGTTGTTAGTCAAGATCCAGCAGAGGACTTCTGAAAGAGAATCAAAGATTTTGGGACTGCTTCTGCAGCCGAAGGTAAGGCGCAGGGAAAAGTAAGAGGCTCCTTTCCAGAAAATCCTGAAAAAAGGCCAAAAGTCTGGATGAATGGGCAAGACTTTGAATGCGCTGGTGATGTCTGCTTTAGAAAGCCAAGCTCTGTGGCCTGCCAGACGGATGAGGGTGATGGCATGGTCGATGGTTGCATATTGCATGGAGAAATCTGGACTAGAAATGACACTATTGATGCTCGGAATGTGTGAACCGTGTGGGGAAGACAGGTCCATTATTAGCCTCTGTTTTCCAGAGTATTTTCTAGTGACAGTGCCTATTCGACTGATGCGGAACACTGGAAAAGGAGGATTGTCAAATGGGCCTATCAAAAATCCTTCTTTGACTTCTTTAGCCAAAAGGGTGTTAGCAGTGTGAGGTTCTGTGAGAGTGGACGGAAGGTTGTGGCATGTGTGGGAAGTGTCGGGAAGTACTTCTATACCAGGATGGAAACCGTGTGAGAAGCTGTTGATGAGAAAGTGAACAAACTGTCTATCTGGATGGGTTTGTAGAGCCATGGCAAGGACACTTACCTTGAATGGTGTGCTGAGGTGCTGTGCCAGTCATTCTGCAGGTGTGGTTGAATCGTGGGGGTGGGTACTCCTGGCGTGAGCTCCCCTGCGGAAGGAGCAGACGTGCAGGAGACGGCAGATGGAAAGAGTGCAGCCCAGGTGGTTGAAGTTGGTAAGGGATTGGCCTTCCCTGTTTGTTGACTCCCTTTGGCATGGGAACATTAACCGAAGGACGTATGTCCACAGGCTTAGGGATGATGGGAGGTGGGGGTGTGGCGGGTGATAAGCGGTTGAAAACTGGTGCATTACATGAGGAAGAGGGATATGAGCAAGGTGGTGGAGCGCTGACTGTGCATGCTGTGGCGGGGTGAGAAGGGGCTCTGCGTAACTCGCAGGAGAGGGAGGTGCAGGCTGCAAAGATGCGGCAGTAGAGTTCAGAGTCAAAGGTGCCCCAGTATGTTCCCTGGTTAAATTGTTGTATGTGGCCGGTATGTGGTAGCTATAAAAATCCATACCTCCGAAGCGTAAGGCCATGTCTAGCACAATGGAGAGATAATCATCGAGATCAGCTCTCTGTGTGGGAAAGGCTGAACAGATAATGTCACGGTAAAGTGAAAAAGTAAGGGCAAATTCTGCGGGAGTTATGTCCTTTGACCTCGAAGGTACCAGGTAACGGAGCTGCACTGAACCGAGGTTAGTCTGCATTTCCCTGGGCTGGCTAATGTCAATAATGGATGGCTGAAGGAGCTGGGCTACCTCGATATAATTACCAGAGAGAATCTGCTGACATAACGCAGGGGAGACGGGGAAGGGCGATGAACTGATGAAGTTGGCTGGGTGGTTGGTGCTGGTGTGGCTAGAGTGTAGTTATTGACACAAGGGAAAATGTTTGCGTGTTCGGGAAGGGAGGGGGTAGGGATGGGGAGGGTAGGGGGGAGGGTTAGACCAGTTGGAAATGAAGGAGGAAGCTGAAAATCACCAATTTGATTAGCCTGTGGTGGAGCCCTTTGAGCTGGACGGGGCTCTTGTGCTGCTGTGTTAGCTATGAAAGAAAAGGGGGGAGCAGAAGCCATATTGCTGTAAGCAGCTGAAGGAAGGGTAGAGGAAGGGATGGTTGGATGAAAGGATGTATGTGCACAGGAATTTTGTGAAGCCTGTGAACACAGGGATGAAAAGAAAGCAGAGATCACTTGAGATAACTCAGACACAGAGGGAGCAGGCACTGGGGGTAATACAACCTGTCCCCCGCCAGGGGGTAACAATATGGCCACAATATAGCACACTGACCGTACACGGTCCAGCCATATATTAGGTTTAGACCAAGTCTTGTTACTTTCTTTATTATTCTAAGTTATTGCACAACTGAAGGAGCTCAGGGTCATACATTTCACGATGATTATACCCTGTATGATTATATGTGACAAATAAACTTGAACTTGAACTTGATCTGCCTCATGCCGTCACTTTTAAAACCCCCTTCAAATCAGTTTTGGATCAATTCACCTGTATAGAGACACAGACAGTACACTCTCCCGGTGTGAACTCCACCTACACATACAATGCTTCACCTAAGCTCACCAGGTCAGTCTTTTATAAAACAATGTCCTTGTCCCCACATTGGAGAAAAGTATTCCCATAGCGGCAGAGACACACAGACGCACCAGGACGTTTCCCTCTCCTCTAGCGTGTTGAAGATCAGAAGTCCAGGTCTTGGGCCAGAGTTTAAGTCTGGACCTCTTCACCAACACTTTGTTCTCTTCAGGATAAAGTAGCTATTGGAGTCCCAAAAACAGGTTCAAAAATTCATCTGGAGACGATCAGAGTTTGATGCAATAGAGTTTTATTCTTTACAGAAATTAAATCCGAGCCAGTTCCGGACATCTGACTGTCTTTCCACTGTCTGTGCACAATCCTATATTGTCCCAGTGCCCATGTNTGATCATCTATCGCCGGGTAAATAATGGTGTAACTTTTCTCAAATTTGGGATGATCCAACCCCCTTCCGGGCACAGCCTGGCATATCTCTGATTCCAGTATGTTTGGGGATTTTCCACTCTGAGGCAGTTTGGACAGGTTTGTGACGCAGTTATTTTTCAGGAGCACTCAGACTGTATTTTTAAAAACTTTATGATCTTTGCATGCTAAAACACAATTTTCACACTTTATATGTTAGATATACATACAAGCAGGCACTTTTGATTATTTGTTTATGATCTAAGCTCTTCAGCAAACCATAGTTTTGCTTCAACAAGCGTTTGGCTGCATGGACAAAGGTGACTCTTCACTTTTGAAGAGAATGTCTAATTATTCCATGTCAGTTAGTTAGCAGTTACATGACACATAAAAAGTGGGAAATAAAATAGATAGATATAGATCAAATTGTTTCCATGGAGTTCATGAGCTCTTCTCTGGTGAAAAAGCTCTGGGTACCACAGCAGAAAACTGAATTTATGAACAAGACAAAACAATGAGCACCAACACACAGAAGCAGCCATCCGCAGAGCCATCTTGAGGTTTCTTCCATGTGCATCATGCTTAACTTCAGCGTCACTTCTTTCCAGACAACTTAACCAACTAATCTATGTCAACATAGTTGTATTATTTTCTAATATAAAATAATAATATAATAATATCATATAACTATTTTCAAAATTTCTATTCAAAGTTTACCAATTAGCTAAGTTGTCTCTGAAAAACAGTGTTTTACTTTTGTCTTTTTGGCTTTGCTCATTAGAACCTCAATACTGCCAGTTGAATTGTTGACTGAAGTTAATGTGGTGATAATTGCTTAAAATGTCTGCACACATGCTGATAGCTTAGATTTGTTTCCATCTGTCCATCCTCTGTCTCTCAACCTACAAACACATAGAACATAGACTTTTTCTATTCCTGGCAACCCAATCCCAGTCTGCACCTGTCTGCTCAGTGGGTGATGGTGATACAATTTTAAAAAGTGGAGAAAACAACAGAGAAAGTTAAGGATAGTATTGGTTTATGTGTTTCAATAAGAGCTCTTCCACACATCTGTCATTTCTTTCCATCCACATGTTCCACCGTACAAAATCCCTCCACTTTCCTGTCACATTTAGCCACAGCAAAACCAGATATGAGGTGGTCACACTCGGCCTGTTAACTACAATGTAAAGCTGTAGCTGGCAGACAAGATACAGTGAGAGCTGTGACACACCTCTGGCCCTCTGTAGAGCTGCACTGAATGTACAGTGGCTAAATACTGTGTATGTAATCCTCAACTCACTGATTTCATTTAATTATCACATGCCTTTTGGAGTCTTTGCACGGGTGGAATGGCTAAAGTGCCCTGTGTGTGTGTGAGTGTGTGTGGGTGGGGGT
>NTHP01001117.1:49358-72197 GCA_003416845.1 Oplegnathus fasciatus | reverse complement strand
TTGCGGGCAGGGGCATGGGGGGAGGGAGAGAGGGAGGGGGGAGAGTGCAGGAGAGGGGGGGTGTTGACAGGGCGTTCGGGTGTGGCTGATGGGGTGAGATGGGGCTCCTGAGTCAAACCTATTAAAGAATTGATTAAACTCGTTTGCCCTCTCTTCACTCCCTTCCACCCCCGGCCCTTGTTGTTTGAGGCCAGTCATCTTCCTTAGCCCCCTCCACACCTCCTTTGAGTTGTTGTGCTGAAGCTGGCTCTCAGCCTTCTCCCGGTATGCATTCTTTGCCTCCGTAATCCTTCCCTTCAGCTCTCTCTGGATGCGACGGGCCTCCTCTCTGTCCTGAGCCTTAAAAGCCTACTTCTTTTGGGTGAGCAGGAATCTGATGTCTCTATTAATCCAGGGCTTGTTGTTTGGGAAGCAGCGCATTGTTTTCATGGGGATAATATTGTCTGTGCAAAAGTTAATATAGTCCGTAATGCAGTCTGATAAGCCGTTGATGTCCTCACCGTGTGCAGTGCAGAGTACATCCCAGTCTGTGAGGTCAAAGCAGTCCTGTAGGTCTATCATGGCTTCCTCTGACCATACTCTAACAGTCATGGAAATGACTGGCATACGTAGGACAACAGGCATGTAGGGGGCCACTAGGTGTACTAGGTTGCGATCAGATCTTCCTAGTGGGGGCAGGGCAGCTGAAGTGTATGCCTTACTGACATTGGCATACAGTAAGTCCAGTGTTTTATTGTCCCTTGTTGTGCATTTCACATACTGGGTGAAGTTAGTCAGTGTGGAGGAGAGGGGGGCATGGTTGAAATCACCTGAGATGATGATAAGGGCATTTGGGTGCTGTGTCTGAAGTCCCACGATAGGCGAGTGGATGACGTCACAGGCCGTGGCTGCATTCGCAGAAGGAGGAACGTAAACAATCAGAGCAATAGCATGAGAGAATTCCCGTGGCAGGTAGTATGGCCGCATTCCCACTGCTAACAGTTCAATATCAGGACTACACACCCTACATGTCACGGTGACATGTCCAGAGTAACACCATCTCAAGTTGATAAAAACGGCAAGCCCTCCTCCTTTGCTCTTACCGCTCTGTTTCCCTCTATCCACTCGAACCAGCTGGAACCCCTTGAGCGAGACAAGCGAGTCTGGTGTAGTGTCCTGTAACCATGTCTCCGTAAAACACAACATACTACACTCACAATATTTCCGTTGTGCCGTTGTGAGGGCAGAAAGTTCATCCATTTTATTCGCCAGTGATCTCACATTCCCCATAACGATAGATGGCAGGACGGGTTTAAATCTCCTCGCCCTCGTTCTTGCTCTCTCCTTCACCTTAGCACCGGCTCTTACCCCTCTCCTGTGTCTCCACAGCTCTGCTGGGATGCCAGCCGGTTTCGGGTAGGCGATGTAACCAAACCCGATCAGCTGATCTCGGGAACAGGTCGTCATGATAAAAACAAATGTAGTCCACAATATATACACTCCCCTCCAAAAGTATTGGAACAGTGAGGCCAATTCCTGTATTTTTGCTGTAGACTGAAAACATTTGGGTTTGACATCAAAAGATNATTGGCCTCACTGTTCCAATACTTTTGGAGGGGAGTGTATATCCAAAGAACAGGGAAAAGATGAAAGAAAGACGAGATAAAACCATGGAGAGGAGCTGCTGCGAAGGCCGCCTGCTCAGCTGGCACCATGCTGTAGCTGTAAACGATGTGTCCATCCATGGGTTTTGGGGGGGTTTCATGGCCAGCGGATGTGCCACCAGCCTTCCTCCATTCCCTTTAGATATGTCACCTGCACTGTATGAGATCATGTAAAAAATTCTGTCCAGATTATCTAAGCTAGGCTCTTGTGGTATGTCATGCTCTATTGGCATGCGCTAAAGCCCATCCAACATCATTCTATTCATTACCAGAAGAGATATCTATTTTCCCATTTAGCATTTCATTACTACAGCATCAAAGCATTTCAATGTGTATTTATCATGCATATTGTTTCTGGTGGTGTTCCGGCTTCACTGCTCTGCTGCTCACTGCCCCCTGTTCGTATTCGCAGTCACGACTGCCTCGGCACTACATTCATCCTATCCTGGGCATTACCATCAGACCCTTGTGTAGATATCTGCCACATCTGGTCATTGCAGGCCTCATAGGTCCCTAATTCAGTCTTCCGGTCATTGACAAGTTGGCTATGTCTCTGGTATTTGCTACTTATTCATTACTTCGCTAAACATTTTCATAGCATTCTGCTAATTGAGATATATTTTGCATCTTCTAATCNCTCTGCAATTCCCTGGTAAGTCATGCATATAACTGTGGTGTTATGCTTCTCTGTGTATCTCTGCTGTATTGTCATTTAATTGTTTCATTGCAGTCATGATCATGCAACTCTTCATATAGCCATACACCATCTACACTTGCTTCAGTCCATATAGGTCATCTTCATTTGGTCATTGCTGGCCACACGCATCCATCATTGGTCGACGGACCACATCACACATTAAGGTCAATGGACCTCATCAGAACATCAGAGTCAATGGACTTCATTCATGGCATCAAGGTCTTCGTGACCGCAGCAAGGTCGTTGGACCACATTCATGCATCATGGTCTATCGTGACCTCACTCTAACCTGTTGAAGATCAGAAGTCCAGGTTTGGGCCAGAGTTTAAGTCTGGACCTCTTCATCAACACTTTGTCTTCTTCAGGATTGAGTAGCTATTGGAGTCTCAAAACAGGTTCNGTGTGTGTGTGTGTGTGTGTGTGTGTATGTGTGTTATACTGTATGTGTGTGTGTGTGTGTGTATGTGTGTTATACTGTATGTGTGTGTGTGTGTGTGTGTGTGTGTGTGTGTGAGAGAGAGAGGCGTAGTCGTAGTAGTAGTAGTAGTAGTAGTAAAGGCTGTGGAAGTAGTAGTAGCATTAGTAGTAAAGGTGTGGGGAAAAAGTCGATTATTAGATGCATCGCAATTCTTTCTTGAATGATTATGTCTCGATGCAGAAAACTTAATAATTGGAAATTTAAAAGTCAATTCGCAACATAATAATTGCCTGTAACAATTTTGACAGACCGGGCTGTACGTAGTACGTTCCTTGCGGCTGAACCAATTGGATGTTAAAACATGTGCGTCATGTTTACGTTCTAAGCTAGGCTACGGCTGTATTTGGAATTGCCTACTACATACTACCGACGAACGTAGTAACGTTATATTGCTTTTCATAGTATGCAGTATGAACCTGTTAAATTGATTCATTTTGCAGTATGCTCGGCCAGGCTTAGCCGGTTTCCAGTTCTTGGAAAGCAGAAGTAAACAATAGCACAGCTAATGGCTACTATCACATCCATTCTATTAAAATGTCCCTTCAACTACTGATATAAATGATTGTGTCATTTTTTCAGTTACTTTAACAGTGTAAAAGTGAAGTCTAACTTCTTACCTTGTTAACTGAACATCGTTTTAACCATTTACTTTAGCTTTGTCTGAAAGCTACTAGAGTCTGAAAAAGGACGCAAACGCTACTTCACAATGTAACGTGAGTTGGAGCTAGTCCTCCTGGTATTTCTTTTGCTTTGGAAGCGAACGTTATCCTTGTTATCCTTGCTTCAACCAAACTGGATGCCTTTTCATAAAACTTGTTTATGCACACGTTTGTTATCAAGTGATTCAGAGCATGCTGAAGTCCATGTTAATTTACTACAAGGATGCTGCTACAGGCACACTTTTGTTTATTTTCTTGTTGGTTCTTTGCAATGCAGTTGACACATCTTTCATTTGTTACTACTATTGTATTAATAAAAGGTAATGCAAGTAAATTCATTTGTTAATTTTAATTATGGATCATTACAAATATGCTATGTTTTAAAAGTTGAAAGTAGTCACACGGTGAGAAAAAATAAATCATGTATAGAACTCAAAAATTCTAATGCATCAAGATGCATCGATAATCGTTTTATAATCGCATCGTAGCCCTCTGAATCAGAATCGAATCGAATCGTGAGGTGAGTAGAGATTCACACCCCTAATTAGTAGTGGTAGTAGTAGTAGTTGTATAGACTTTAGTAGTGGTAATAGGCTGTAATAGTAGTAGTGGTATAGGCTGTAGTAGTAGGAGTAAAGGCTGTACATACTGTAGTAAAGGCTCTAGTAGTAATAGTAGTAGCAGCAGTATAGGCAGTAGTAGCAATAGTAGTAGTAGTAGTAATATTTGAAAGTCTTGTGAACAGTTTAAAGTTTAAATGGAGTCTGTAGCTGAAAGTATGCAGAAGGAGTAGAACTTCAAAGTGGAAGAAGTTGAAGAGGAGTAGAAGATTTTCCCCATTCACTTGCATTGTAAAAAAAATGTTGAAAAACCTGAATATTTTAAAAAGTATAAAAGGTAGAAAATAGAAGAGTCACAGTATAAATGTCCTTTAAGAGCTGAACATTTTGATATTTGAATGGTCTCTGTAGCTGAAAGTATGCAGAAGGAGTAGTCGACTGAAAAACGTATGGAAGAATTAAAAAAGAACTAGAAAATTGCATTTTCTGCAGAAAATGCGTATGAATGCTGAAAGCTGAAATGAATTGCAAAGCACTGCTGAAAATGCAGAAATGTGAAATGAATTGCCTGAAAAATCTGAAAGCTGAAATGCATTGACTGCACTGCTGAAAAACCTGGAAGCTGAAATGTAAAATTGGCAGAACTAGAAGCTGAACTGCATTATCTAAAGAAGCTAAGAGCTGAAATACATTGCCAAAAAAGCTGGAAGCTCAACTGTAATATTGCCAATGGTTTTAACTTCTATTGTAATAAACTGTTGAAAAAAGCACAATATTTTTAAAAGTATAAATGGTAGAAAAAAGTTGAACATAAGCATAAATGTCCTTGAAGAGCTGAACATTTTGATATTTGAATACTTTCTGTAGCTAAATGGATGCAGAAGTAGTAGAACTTCAAAATGGCATTTGTTGAAGGGGGGGGAGAGAGAGAGAGAGACAGACAGACAGACAGAAAGAGAGAGGGAGAGAAAGAGAGAGAAAGAAAGACAGACGGACATAAAGAGACACACACACAGAGTGACAGACAGAGAGACAGAAAGAGACAATATTGAAAAAAAGCTGAATATTTTAAAAAGTAGAAAAGTAGAAAACAGAAAAGTAATAGCATAAATGTCCTTTAAGAGCTGAACATTTTGATATTCCAATGGTTTCTGTAGCTGAAAGTATGCAGAAGCAGTAGTGAAACAGTAACCGCATGGAANCCATCAATCCACCAATCAGAACAGAGGAACAAGCTGCTGGAGGTTTAATCAGCATCAGCTGTGTGTAAAACTGCTTAGTCACTTTGACAGACAGAGAGATGCCTGTAAAAGTTCGATAGGTCGTATCAGTGAAATTACCTCACTGTGAGCACCAGAAGGCTTTCATGAACATCTAGATGTGCAATTTGTGTGGATAAAGTTAAAAAAGACCCATCAAACCACAGTTTCAAAAAGTGGGAACATTTGTGTTTTGCCCAAAACTGAGAGGTAGGTGGAATAACATGACAGTAAATGAGGCAGAGGGAGGACTTCCATGGTGCTTTGAGGTAGATTATTCAAAAACTGTCAGTCTTGCTGCTTAAATAACACGATCAGCAGACAGAAGACAAGTTTTCCTACTAGTAATGTGGAAATTGTGTATGAAGAGTGAAAATTGTGGGCACAAGAGAAATTTTAAGAGAAATTTTTCAGAAGATTTTACAGCTGCCCTCCACTGTAGCAATGATGTCACGCACTCTAGCTCCGAACATTCCGACCCATACACACTCATTATAAACTCAGAAAAGGACTGAAAAAAGCACAAAACTAAAACTGTGATTTGGAAAAAAGTATAAAAGATTTCAAAAAGCTGAATCATAGTTTAATAGTTGAAAGTCTTGTGACCAGTTTAAAGTTTAAATGGAGTCTGTAGCTGAAAGTATGCGGAAGGAGTAGAACTTCAAAGTGGAAGAAGCTGAAGAGGATCTGAAGATTTCTTCCATTGATTTACATTGTAAAAAATGTTGAAAAAAGCTGAATATTTTAAAAAAGTATAAAAGGTAGAAAATAGAAAAGTCATAGCAGAAATGTCCTTAACCCTTTAACACCTAAGCCTCAAACAGGCCGTCTGGATTTGTTTTGTTGTTTTGGCTGTAAAAGTGTCAGAAAATGTGCTATGAGTACATGCTTTTGCCCCTTTTTCCAAGATTACTTCAGCTTTCAATATCTTGAAGTTTTTTGACATTACTGTATGTTATGAGTGTGTAATAACAGTTTAAAAGGAAATAAAACACAAAACGGAATTGGATTTTACATGTTTTTAGTAAGGTAGAAACTGTGATTGCACATAAACAAAACTTTACATATGTTACATTTGAAATTTGAACTCTAATACATCTCTCCAATAAAGTTTGAAAGCCTTGGGCTTTTATTTTTCATTTTTTGGCCTGTTTTTCCTAGGAATGTCCAGGCGTTTTTTGTCCTTTGTGATACTCTCTGAAGCAGTTCCTCTCTAGCTGCAGACACAGGCCCACTTTACACTCCTCACACTGCCAGGGAGTGCTCCTTTTACAGAGAGTGCACTGTTGTTGCCCCATGCTGGCTCTCTGCGCCTTGTCCAGTCCGTTTGTGGGGACAGGGAAGTGGTCATGGCTGGTGGTCTCCTCGGGCCTGCCATGCAGTGGAACTCCTAGGAGCTGTGCAGAGAGCTCTTCCTGGAAGTCCTGGNGACTCATGTGCTTCTGCTGCTGGCTGGCACATAATTCCTTGTGAATTATGTAACTGTTGGTCACAGCAATGTCCAGAAAATGCTGGAAAACAGTAATGTACCATTTCTTTGTTTTGCGGTGGACTGAATTGGTACCCAGCATTTGATCCGATGTGTCCACTCCTCCCATGTATTTGTTGTATTCCCCCACTGCTGTGGGCCTGGGGACAGGGAGCCTCTGATGTTGCCCTTCATCCGTCTCCTGCCAGCGCAACACTGTCTCCCAACTGTACACAGGGTGGATGTTTCTACAAATGGAGACTTCTCTGGTGTCCATCCACCTCACAAATAAAAGGTCACTTTCCCTTATCCAGCGAATCGAGCCTCTTGATGACCTTTTATGCAAAGCGTTTTCCTGAGTGGATGGGACACCAACTCTTCCCTGCCTGTATGTCCCACAAGCCCCAAATCCCTGCTGGCCCAAGTGTCGGAAGAGGAGGGGGCTTGTGTAGAAGTTGTCACAGTAGATGATGTAGCCAGACCCCAGGAAGTCTTTCTTGACCAGCGATGCCACCACATCATAGGAGAGCCCCTTCCCTGATGCAAACTTTGACTTCCCTGTGTACAGCTTGAAGTCGATGGTGTAGCCGCTTACATCAGCAAGTACAAAACATTTTAGCTCCCACTTGGTGGGCTTTGCCTTCATGTACTGCTTGATAGCCAATCTGGCCTTGGTAGCAACCATCCTCTCATCAACTGAAATGTGCTGCTTTGGATGGTAGATGGTCTGGCAGTGGTTCCTCATCATGTCTAGGAGAGGTTTGACCCGGTGGAGACAGTCATAGTCCTCTGTGCCCTTTTTCTCGTCATTTTCTGCATCTTCTGATGGATCACTGATGTGTAAATTTGCAGAAATTGCCAGGAACCGGTCTCTGGGCATAACAGTGGAGGGAAAGGCCACATGATAAATTGTTTTTCTTCTCCAGAAGTCTGTCATCTTTGGGAAGTCCATCACGTACAGTCCATGTACAGCAACAGGCCCAGGTACTTCTTCATTTCATGCGTTGTTATTTCTCTCCAGGGATATTTCTTCCCTTTCTCCGGATTTTTTTGCTGCATTCTTGTTTGTGTTTGCACACAAGACTTTGAGGACTTCTGCATCAAAAAAGTGGGAGAAATTTTCACCTGGTGATGGTTTGCCCACACTGAGAGGGGGTTGAACACCAGGGTTTCGCTTTGGGGTAAACCTTGGTGGTCGAGGGACTACATCTGGGTCTGCCTCTGTTTTCCATGATGGACGACTTGGTGACCGGCCTCGACAGGCATCACCAGCACCTCTGTGGCCCCAACTACGGCCCTGACTGCAACCACGGCTCAGACTGCTCTCTGCTATATGTGTGGATGGCCCTTCAGCAGAAGGCATCCTAAAAATAACAGACATAAGTTAAGATAATATTCATCCCGGAGGAAATTCTTGTGGCAGATGTTGCTCAGAAAAATTACAACAGCCTAAGAATAAAAACAATACAGTAATAAATATAACACCAGTGCCTAGTAGAATAACAGTAAAAGTAAGATAAATTTAGTAAAAGTAAGTAAACTAAGACAGAAAAGTAGAAATGTAATATTGCACATGATAGGCTATTGAAAGTCATTTTGACAATAATATTGAAAAGTAATGTTGCACAGGATATTGAGAAGTAATACTGCAATGAAGTTGAAACTGTTAGCTTTAGTGAAGTCAATATCCACTGTATATTTACTAAAATGTATTAGCTTATTAGCTTATTAGCTTGTACAAAATTTACTACATACTCTGTTTGGGATGAATTCGCTCCTTCGTCATGGTCACCGTCATCCTCAAGGAACCTTTGGGGAGGTTTGGTCACTCTTGAAGATTTTCTTGACATCTTCTCTCATAAATATCCTCATTTGCCACAAAATTATTGAAAAACTTCTCACAAAAGTCCGCTCAAAAGTCCCGCTTGTGCCGTCCTTTTCCTACTCTCGCCTACTCTCCCTATGTGCAGTGTGTGTACGCAGCAAAGGAAATCGCGCCTGTGTGTGGACCTCCGTATCNCGCGGCAGCTACATCCTACTGTAATAACCCTAATATGGTTAAAAAGGCCAGACTCTCTACTTTCAGGAACCATTGGAATTTTTTCGATAGCACAAACGGTCTAGGAATTACGGTAATGAGAACTACGCATGCGAAATCCTGTCGTCGACGACATGGCCGTTCTTAAAGGGTTAAAGAGCTGAACAGTTTGATATTTGAATGATCTCTGTAGCTGAAAACATGCAGGAGGAGTAGTCGACCGAAAAACGTATGGAAGAATAATAAAGATTACAACAACAATAATGTGAATGCTGCTGAATCAGCATTCACACTAATAAGCCTGAGGAATAACAATTAGTTTGCGAATGTGCTTTGCACATCAGGCACAAAAACTAGGAAAATTCTCAAGAAATTTCGATGTGTGTCTGATGCTTAATGCGTGTCCCAGTACTAATATTACCAGTACTAAGTTATAACTTGGTGTGGATGTGAATTGAACGCTAACCTTAACCACTGGCCCAAAAATCTTTTTTTCCCCAATTGGGGACACGGCTTTTGTCCCCAATTGGACAAGCCATCACCACTTAACTGGTCTTTAGTCTGAAATGTGTCCCCAAAAGTAGGCCTACACACACACACACACACATTGTAACACACACACAGTAACACACACAGTAACAAGCACACACACACACACAGTAACACACAGTGACACACACAGAAATACACACACAGTGGCACACAAACACAAAAAGGGAACACACACAAACACACACACACACACATTGTAACACACACACAGTAACACACAGGAACACACACACACAGTAACAAACACAGTAATACACACACAGAGATACACATACATACTGTTGTTTGTTATGTCCTGCTTGAAGAGGACAAGATGGCTGACTTTAAAAATAGCTGAATGAGAAAGGTCAGTATGGCTATTACACTGAGAGTTAAAAGTCTGATTAGCCAATCAAAGCTAATCAGCTTTTTCCATTTCTGCCCAGCGACTGCTGAGTCACTGGTTGCTATGGTGATTGGTGCCTCACACATACACCACTCTTAAGACAGCTAAGAGAGTTGATTTAATAGAAATGAAGCTGAATACACTCCCCAAACTCCTGCTTCTAAGTGTAATAAGATTAAGCCCGAGGAAAACAATTAGTGTGCGAATGTGCTTTGCACATCAGGCACACAAAATAACAATAGTGTGAATGCTGTAAGAAAGGAATGCAGCACAGAGAAATAATTATTCCCAACAATGTAGTTAAATAATGTACAGATGGGTGACAAATTAAAGGAAAAACCTGAATGCTTGACCCCTACAGTGAGGGGATCCAGTGGTTCTGTTATGCTGTGGGGGGCAATTTGCTGGCATGGTTTGGGTCCACTTGTCACCTTAGAGGGAAGGGTCACTGCAAATCAATGCAAAGTTGTTCTGAAAGTTGTATGTCGTAATGTTGATGTTGTGATGTGATACAAGATCGGGAGTCTGCACAGGATGTTGTATTTTGAAAATTGACTGGATGCTCTATGCCGTTCCTGTGTCTGACTTCCTGCCTGGCTCATCTGCTCTGTGCAGCTTGACGCAGCTTCTGTCATAAATAGACTAGGCGCGTATTTGAAGCGGAGCAGAACAGAGAGCTGCTTCTGGGGTGCTTCTGAAACATGCCGCGGCGCATCTGGTGGAATCACGAGCATTGACTAGAGTGGCAGTGATCAGCCCCAGCGGCTGGAACGTGCCGCAGACGTGCCCAGTGGGATCAAGCCATTAGCCAGCGCTCTCCACCACCATCATCAAAACACCAAATGAGGGAATATCTTTTGGAAGAATGGTGTTCCATCCTCCAGCAGAGTTTCAGAATCATTGTAGAATCAATGCCAAGACGCACTGAAGCTGTTCTGGCAGCATGCGGTGGCCCAGCACCTTTATAAGACACTTTTTTTCATTTAATTTGTCAATCGTCTGTATGTGAACTTGCCACCGTAGGAACAGTGGTTACATAACTAACCAACCAACTACCAGCCATAAAGTTGTTAGTGCTGTTGTTGAAGATCAGAAGTCCAGGTCTGGGCCAGAGTTTAAGTCTGGACCTCTTCACCAACACTTTGTTTTCTTCAGGATTGAGTAACTATTGGAGTCCCAAAACAGGTTCAAAGAATTCACTGGAGATGATCAGAGTTCGATGCAATAGAGTTTTATTCTTCACAGAAATCAAACCCGAGCCAGTTCCGGACATCTGACTGAAGTTTCTCTGTCTGTGTACTGCCCTATATTGTCCAAGTGCCCATGCCCTCATTGGTGGAGAAACCTGAGCCTCTCCACCTATTTCTAAAAATGATCATCTATCACTAGGTAAATAATGGTGTAATTTCTCCCAAATTTGGGATGATCCAACCCTCCTTCTGGCACATCCAGGCATATCTCTGATGCCAGTATGTTTGGGGATTTTCCACTCTAGGGCATATCTGGACATGTTTTGTGACGCAGTTATTTTTCAGGCTTTTTCAGACTGTATTTTCTTAAAAACTTTATGATCTTTTATGTTGCATGCTAAAACATAATCTTCACACTTTATATGTTAGATATATATTCAATCAGGTACTTTTAATTATTTGTTTATATATATATACAAGCACTTTAGCAAATCATAGTTTTAATTATTTGCCTATATATATATAAGCACTTCAGCAAACCATAGTTTTGCTTCAACACTGTTGAAAGGTGTTCTTATCGTTGGCATTTCACTGATCTTGCATTTACTGAAACCTGTTTTATTCTGGACTTTTAAGGACTTTGTGGTTTTGTGCCCATGTTTGACTGCTCTTTTATGATCCATAACTGGTCTGCCTCGACTGCTAACAGTTACTAGCTTAGCTAGGTTTGTTTTTAGCCTGAAGGCTAGGCTAGCCAGTCCCTTAAATAGGCTTTACTTCAGTAAGGTAAACACAAACACAAACGCCCTGTGAAGACTTACCTCAAGGAGGACATCCCTAGACTCTCGGATGAGTTGAAAAAGAAGGATAGTCTCTTGTCCAGCTTCATTGACACCACTTCTGCTCAGGCTAAACAGATATTCAATTCAATTCAATTCAATTTTATTTATATAGCGCCAAATCACAACAAAAGTCATCTCATGACACTTTTGTAGCACCCGTCCCATGTAACAGTGGGCGGGCCCTGGGTTACTCTTATGATATTCCCTGTTTTTAAGCTTAAAATAAAATGTAAAATACTTAAATGAACACAACACCACAACGTTTGAAGTGCACTTACTCTTTTAGTTGTAAGTATGTTGAAATTCAACATAAGCAATAAAGAATATAAAATAAATCACTTGGGTTCAGTGAAGAAATTAATATTTAACAGAAATTATACCCATTTGTTGTCAACACAGAATAAAATGAAATGGACCCACACACACTCTCAGGCACACGCACACAAGGTCCACACCAGTCTGAAAAAAACACCCAAAATCCCTGTTGCAGGCCTGCGTCGTAGCTTGGGTGCGTAGGGGCCTAAAACAAACTGGCCGCTTCACCTTCAGTGGCAAAAATAAAATGCACATGCTAGTAGAGTACTCACTGCTCCAAGGGGTTAGTAGATAAGGGGGAATGGTCAGATCACCGACAGGGTGCAGCAGACATGCAAATCCATGTGCTCGAACACANAGCAGAACCAGGAGGCCTGACGATCCCCGTCAACACGGGGTTCTGTCAGGTGTGCCTGCGCCAACCACCCAGGAGCTGTTGCAGATACTAGTCAGCAGAGGTGTAGGTGAGTTGGCTTATGATATTGTAGCTTGAGCATGAAGTGGTAAAATACTTTTATGCGAAAGCTATTTTAAAATCCATATGGCTCTGTGGTAAAGAATTCCAAAGTGTTGACATTTATGCCAGGTTCCACATACCATCTTCAGGTCTGTTCTTACAGAACATCTGAACCTCAGAACTACTTATTATGATCTAGAATAGTTATCTAAACAAAGTCATGGCACAAATATATGAAACTTGTGGCTTAGGCGTCAAACACAGACATAGTAACCAATCACTGATAGAATTGTGAAACTAAGAAAATGACTCTGAAAGTGAAATGTTGCTAACTGTAAAATAACTACAATTGCTACCTATGAAATGACTGTAAATTTCCAAATGAATGTGCAAATTTGATACACTTGATACACAAAACAGTAGAAGATTACCACAGCACCCATATGATGCCATATGCACAGCCTGACCTGTCAGCCAACACTGACCTGTGTTTATAAATCCAGTCAGGAAACCTCTGGACGCGCCTTTTCTTCTTTCCTGTGTGTGTGTGTGTGTGTGTGTGTGTGTGTATATAAATATATATATATATATATATATATATATATATAATTTATGGTAATTATATATTGTGTATATCTTATGTGGTACAGTATTTCTGTTATGTTATGTATTTTATTGTGTTCCNACTTTGAAACTGTAAAAGATGGAAATAAAAAAGTAATTTTGCTTTAAATATTAAAGAAAAGTGTCATCTTTAACTTTATGCCTTTTGGAAATCAGTTCATCTTCTACTCGCTTAGCTATTCACAATAACAGAAATTTTGACCAGGGGTGCCCAAACTTGTGTGTGTGTGTGTATATATATATATATATATATATATATATATATATATATATATAATTTATGGTAATTATATATTGTGTATATCTTATGTGGTACAGTATTTCTGTTATGTTATGTATTTTATTGTGTTCCCAAAACTACAATAAACAAGTGTCATACCACATTTGGTTGTCATTATTTGTGCAGCATGTCAAGAGATAATAAATGTAATGGCTTGATTGTTTATGCTGTAAGTGTAAAGAAAAGGCATTTATCATTTTCAAGATTCTATTCACACAAGCTAGAACAGATTATGCAGAACAATAAATAAATAAAATATACTTTGATTACACCCTCCTGGGGATAAAAAATAAAAGGAAAAATTAATAAAATATGCAATACACATATGTTCATCCAGTATATGGAAATACTAGTATTGCACAATGTCAATTACAGCCTGACACAGTATTATTATTATTATTATAGTATTAAATTTTAACATATAAATAATGAATTTGTTTTCATGAATTTAATTAATAAATGTTAACATATAAATCATGAATTTGTTTTAATTGATTTAATTCATAACTGAATTTGTTTTAATTAATTTAATTCATAACTGTTAACATATAAATCATGAATTTGGAATACCCTAGCTCCAACTCTCAGGTATTTGAAGTGGACACAATCTGTCACGGGAAGGAAACCTGTCCACTTCACATACCTGAGAGCTGGAGCTAGGGTATTCCAAGTGGACAGAAGCCACATGTCCATGCAGAATGAATCTAGAAGGCTGAAAATGGCAGAGCAGGCCCCTGGGGCCCCCAAGAACCCACACATTCCACTTTCACAGTCCCCAAATGTCAACGGCCAAAAAACGACTTCATACTTACCACTTACCTTTGTGAAATTGATTCACGTTCCATAATTGGGGCTCCTCTTGAATCCTGATGTGGGTCCAACCTGTTGAAATGCATCTTTTCTCTTCTGACATTAAGGAACCCCAGCCACTCCATTCAAAGGGTTGCCTAATGTCACAATGTCCCTTACATTGTGACATTTGGCAACCTTTTAAACGGGGTGGCTGGGGTTCCTTAATGTCACTAGGCTAAATCATGACTCTGTGTTCACTTACCTTTGCAGATTTGAAATATGTCCCATAATAAAGGCTCCTCTTGAATCCTGATGTGGTTCCAGCTTTTTAAAATGCATATCTACACTGTTGCTGTTTTGGGAACCCCGACCACCCCATTGAAAAGAGTCCCAGTGTCCCTTATATTGTGACATCTGGCACACTTCTCAATGGGGTGGTCAGGGTTCCCAAATGTCAACAGTAAAATCATGATTTCATGATCATTTTGATGTAGAGAGACAATTTATTTATACCTTCATTGTAATGAATAATACCCAAAATGTAAACTGAAACACATGAACTTTATTTTACCATGTCTGAACACAATTAGTTTGCAGCTGGAAGACATGTATGAGGTGGAATGGGGGGAGGAGATGGNAAGACCGAATTTCGTGCAACACATTAGACTACCTGATAAAAAATGTCTCCTGCGTAATTCTTACTGGGTCAGAGGAAGGCGGAGGTGGTGGAGGGGGTGGAAAGGGCCGAAAAAGTGGGCGGGTTATAGGCTCTTCCTCCTCCTCCTCCTTCTCCTCCTCCTCCCTTCCCACTTTTTCTGAGCTGCTCCACTCCTAAAACATGAAAAAGAAAATAGTCAAGAAATACTTTGAAAGACCGAATTTCGTGCAACACATTAGACTATCTGATACAAAAAGTCTCCTGTGTAATTCTTACCGGGTCAGGGGAAGGTGGAGGTGGTGGAGGGGGTGGAGGGGTTTTAATGGGCCAAGAGAGTGGGAGGGTTACAGGCTCTTCCTCCTCCTCCGCCTCCTCCTCCTTCTCCTCCTCCTCCCTTCCCACTTTTCTTGGGCTGCTCCACTCCTAAAACATGAAAAAGAATATAGTCAAGAAATACTTTGAAAGACCGAATTTCGTGCAACACATTAGACTATCTGATAAAAAATGTCTCCTGCGTAATTCTTACNCCGAGTCAGAGGAAGGTGGCGGGGGTGGCGGGGGTGGAGGGAGTGGACGAAAGCGGGAGAACATCATTGACTGCAAAGAAAATAAAGAACACACATAGTCTGAAATCTACACATTATGAAATATATTTTACAGCCATCTTATCGATATGCAACACAAAATGTGTTATAATAAATCTATTGGAAAAGTTGTAGCTTCTAAATTTCGTTAGAGTTTCAATATATGTACTTACCTGTTTAATGAATTTCAAATAATGAATTTGTTGTAATTAATTTAACAAAGAATGAATTGAATCCAGCTTATTTAATTATAATGGCACGTATAATGTACTGAAACAATATTAAAACATATGACTATGTTGACTTACCACACAGGAGATGCTGACCCAAGGCTGGCAGAGGCTGGAATGATATGCTACACAAAATGTATCTTATTATTATTATTATTATTATTATTATTATATTTAAAAATCTTCTAATATATGTATTGGAAAAGTTGTAGCTTCTAAATTTTGTTAAATATACTTTCCATGTATTTACTCACCTGTTTAATGAGTTTCAAATAATGAACTTGTTTTAATGAATTTAATGAACAGTTAACCTAGATATAATGAATTTGTTGTAATTAATTAAATGAATAAGTGTTAACCTATAAATAATGAATTGGTTTTAATGAATTTAATGAACAACACTTCACCTGTAAATAATGAATTTGTTTTAATTAATTTAATCATTAATTTAATGTAATTAATCAGCCACTTTGCCCGATGCAGTGATGAGATGTGGCCTCTGTCCACTTATGAATGAAGAATGAAGCTAGGAAGCTGAAACTTGCACAGTTTGGCCTTGAGGCCCCTGGGACCATGCTGCATGCTCCAACTGATTTGGAAGCTGCATGCTTCCAAATCAGTTGTTCTGGCGAGATATGACCTATTATATGGTCACACCTCCATAATGCTTTGAGTTAGGAAGCTGAAGCATTGGCAGAGTAGGTTCCTGGAGCCCCAAGGACCAAAATGCCCAAATTTCAGCCTCCTACCTTCAAGCAGTGATGAGATATGGCCTTGTCCACTTCAAATACCCTAGATCCAGCTCTAAGGATGGGTTTCCTTCCAATGACAGATTGTGTCCACTTCAAATACCTTAGAGCTGGAGCTAGGGTATTCCGAAAAGGTCAGAGGTCAGCAAAAAATCACAGCCAAAACCTTCTCTGTCCTGGGTCCTTTTGGCCTGAAAAACATTTAAAAAGTGCAGAGAATTCAATGATACTAACAACATTTCATGCATTTTTTTAGTTTTGGACACACACAATGCTTTTTTTAATTAAACTTTCAGTTTTCACACACATATTTGGATGTGGGGTTCGTTTTAAACAGGTGGCAAACTATATTTACGAAATCTGTAAATTATGTTTTATAATGTGTAGATTTCAAATTCTGTGAAACTGAGTCAAAGTTTGTCTTGAATATGATCAGCTGTTCTGATTTAGGTTTAGACTGATATGGTCAGATTGTTGAGAATCTGGGAATCACATTGTGGGTGTTCTAACATGGTCAAGTGTGAATGAGTTCCAATCATTTTTGTATTGTTTTACTTAGTTTATTTGCAATCATGATTTCCTCTCTGTCAGCACCACCACCCCCACCTTCACCAAACTGGGTAAGAATTATTATTAATAGAAATTTTTCCATGAGATAAAGTCTAATGTGGTCCATGAAATTCAGTTTTAAAAGTCACTCTTGTATTTGGTAAATTAAATTAACTAAAACACATACATTTTTTAAAATTCATTAAAAGGGTGACTAATCGTACTGAAACTATATTTTATGGCATTACAACTTTTTCAAAGGATGTATTAAAACACATTTTCTGGACCATATCATTCAAACTTCTCCCACACTTCAACAAACATCTCTTGTTAGTGGTACTCTTAACATTCACAAAGGTAAGTCAATATAGTCATATATTTTTAATATTGTTTCAATACATTATGAGGGTCATTATAATTAAATAAGCTGGAGAGCAGTGTGAAAAAAACAGTAAAATTTTATTTATTCAAAAAAAAAAACCCACAGCAAACAACAACTGCAAATGCAAATAGTATTTGGAACCTATTTTATAAGAAGTAATTTTTTTAAAAACCACAAAACATTAAAGAAAATCTTAATATTACTATAAAAAATATATATTATATCCATCCCCCAGATATTTAATTTAATAATTTGAATTTGATAATGCATTCCTCTTTAAATTAATTAAAACAAATTCATTATTTTAAATTCATTAAATAGCTGAATAACTATATAAGACTTCAACTCCCATCTCCTGATTGTGGTACTCTTTCCATTGTTTATATATGCATGTATATATCTATATACATATATGGATCATAAAAGGTAAGATGGGTGTAAAATATATTTCATAGTTTGTAGATTTCAAAATATGTGTTTTCTTTAATATATTTGCAGTAAATGATGTCACGTGCTTCTGTACCACCAGCTCCACCGCCACCACCACCACCACCTCTGCCTTCACCAAACTTGGTAAGAATTATGCAGGAGACATTTTCCGTTAGATCCATTTTTGCATTACCTAGCTGAGCATAGCAGAGAGCAGTCAGCCCATCGTGTCTCTACCCAAGTGGTACAGACCGAGAAAGGGAACAAAACAAGGACCAACTGTGAGGTTCAGGAGTTAAAGAAACAAGTGGAGGGGGGCGCCACGATAGCGCAGTGGTATTGCGCGGCGCCCCATGTTGTGAGGAGTAGCCCTCGCGCGGCTGACCGGGGTTCGATTCCAGCCCGGGTCCTTTGCAGCATGTTGTCCCCCATTCTCTCTCCCCCCTGTCCTGTCACATCTTCAGCTGTCCCTATCAATAAAGGCCAAAAAAAAGTCCAAAAAGAAACAAGTGGAGGACCTGCAGAATCAACTCGGTGTAATGGCAATAGCATACACAGTCAGTGTGACTTGCTATGGTGAAACTACAAGCCAAGCTGCGTCAAGACATTCTTACTCTACATGGGCCACAACTGCACCCGTCTCTCAGACTGGCTTTTTCTGGATGACCCTGCATGGATCAGAGGGTGAGTAAGTTTGTTATTACAGTTTGGGTTGTGAATGAAAGATGTATATTTCAATGGAGGCAGCTATTGCTGTCGGTAGCGTAATTGCTAATTAAGGTATGGTGTGTATTTTCTCCATTTAACATTCTATATAGGGATTTACTCATGTTTTTTTTCTACACTTTTCAAACAGGTGGTCAGGCAGCTTCATCCAGGGTGGAATGAAAGTGACCACCGCCAATTTCTATCTGAACAACGCACACCACTTCATTGAGTATATGCGGCAAACACCCCCGCGGAGCAGCCGCCTGACGCAGAGACAGTTTGGGACCATAACCCGGGAGCTCAAGATGGGCTTGAAGAGCCTGCGCGGCCAGGTGGTAGTCCACCAGATGGCTACCAAATGCGCAAAAGTTAGCCACCTTCCATCAAGGGCTGACCTCAAGGCCTGCCTGGCAGCCGTGCCGCAGAGGACTCCTCAGTTGCTGGGTAAGTTTCCTTTAACACTAATTTTCATCACAACATGGCACAGGGGATTGTGAACAAAGTTTATTCCTCACCTTAATTATTGACGGCGAGTGATATTGTTTCTTTTTTCTCCCATCGTCAGACCGCTTGGAGCAGAACGTGTCCCAGAATGACAGGTTCCTCTTTTATGGTTACCTGTGTGCCCGCTGGAGTTGCCTCTTTGGCCACTGCCCAGGGGTTTATGCCAACCTGACTGACGCAGAGGTGGAGGAGGCGAAGGCCACCGGGGGAAAAGATGGCTACCTCATCCACGTAAGCGCTGGTTTATTTCTACCGAGAATTTTCTGAGAGTATTATTTCAGAGCAGATGTCGTACAGACTCTCCTACGGGGCCCAGGGTATTTGAAGCGGACGGGTCATATCTCCACAATGCCGTGGGCTGGGAGGCTGAAATTTTCACAGTACAGTTATGTAATTAAGCCTGTCCACGATTTAAGCTTCCTGTGCTGACTCCCTTCTTTACCTCTCTGTGTCATAATAGGTCAAAGAGCACAAGACAAAAAAAGCTTTTGGAGAGGCACAGATCCACCTGACCCCGGTGGAGTTCTCCTGGCTGGGGGGCTGGCTGAAGGTCAAGGAGGGCATCAAGGGGGAAAAGAACAATTACCTCCTCTACACCCAGGGCAAGAAATCATCTTGTTGACCTGAGTTAGCTTCACTTTGTTGTAGAATAACTGATTTAATGTCATTGTACTATAGAGAAATAATTACATTCAGTCAGTGTGTCTGGTCTCGTTGACCCATATAATCGTTTCAATTTTTAAATCCTCCATCACTCAAGTGTGTTATGTTGGTACATTTTTCTTATGCCTGTCTTGGGGACATTTTGTAGTTGTTTGTTGTTTTGACATTGAGCATGTGTTCAATAGATAATAATAATAATCAATATAGATTTGTTTTAACATTGTTGATCTACATTGTTGTTGTTGCTGTTGGGTGTGTGTATAGATACATATATATATATACATTTATAGTTGTTATGTTTCACATTGTTCAGATTGTTTTAATAGCTGATGAGTAGTTTAAAATAAATATTTGTACGGTGAATGTAGTTGTTTATTACTAAATACTCTCTCCTTTGTGAATGGCAAGAGGACCACAGTCAGGTGACTGAAGAGTGGGATAATTTTGAATGATCAAAAACTCAAAAAATAAATCTTTTGAAAAAGTAGTGTATTCTATTTTCCATAAAATATACTTTCAATGTAGTTTCAGGAATTAAAAAATAATGAATTGGTTTTAATTAATTTAATGAATAACATTTTACCTGTAAATAATGAATTTGTTTTAATTGATTTAATGAGGAATGAATTAAGTCTTTTAAATTATTAAATGAAACCTTGACAGTTTGAGATAATATATATATATATATATATATATATATATATATATATATATATATATATTTAACCTTATTATTATATTAGAATTCCCTTAATAGTTTGAAAAAGTAGTATATTCTACTTTCCATAAAATATACTTTGAATATAGTTTAATGAATTAAAAATAATGAATTGGTTTCAAATAATTTAATGAACAACAGTTAACCTGTAAATAATGATGAGATGTGGCCTCTGTCCATTGGGAATACCATCGCTCCAGCTCTCAGGTATTTCAAGTGGGCACTTCAGATACCTTAGAGCTGGAGCTAGGGTACTCCAAGTGGACAGAGGCCATATCTCACCACTGCTTGAAGGTAGAAGGCTGAAATTTGGGCATTTTGGTCCTTTGCCCTGTCAATCTCAGCCTCCTAGCCCAAGGCATTGTGGAGATTGCACCTGGGTTTTGGACGGAGAGAGAGTAAGGAGACGGACACGGAGACAAGTGCATCACAAATTCTAGCGGACGTTAATACCACCAAACCTCATCCAAAACTACACTGTAACTGATTTTTGTAATTTGAACAGTATTTTACTGTACATATTACAGTGATACATGTAGACAGTATGCTACTGTAAATAGCAAAGGATTATGGGAAAATATTTGGTCACTACTGTAATTCTTCTCTACTGTAAATCCATTTACAGTAATATTCATGCCTGCGAAAAACTGACCAATCACAAGGGAGATTTCGTTTCAAGTTTTTTTAAGGGTTTTGGTGGAAGTGGCGGTAAAAGCAACAAAGAGAAGAAGCCTCAACTACCTCAACACAAACCATAAGTGTATTATTTCTAATATTATTTTATCTAAAACACAGACATTTTCAAATGTAGTTAGTCACTTCTAGCCAAGTAATCTTACTTTTTCCCACTGTCTTATAGTTCGACATAGTAACGTTAGCTAAAAGATAAAAATATGTAACTGTTAGCTAACTTAACCTGTCTATAACTCAGGTTATTAGCTAGTTAACATTGGTTATTGATGTCCGCAAAATATTATTGAAATATTAAACGAAATATTTTTAATCATTTTCTTAACTCTGTTGTCATCTTCTGGTATAGTTAATGTGAGTGTAAAATGGATTTAATATTTTGTGAGTTACAGTGACTGTGTTCCTCTGCTGGTGTCTCACCACTTTATTCAGGAGGAGTCTTCGGTAGCGTTAACAGTAAACTTAGGGAACAAAGTGAATTAACTTAGGCAAATGGTCGTTAAACACAGAGTTTTTTAACGTATTTTGAAGTGCATCTTTTCTTTTTTATTTTCAAGATGGTGTTCTGGATCGTGTGATTGCGGAAGGTCTCTTGGAGCCGTTTTCTGGCTGTTGGCTGGTGGTAAGTTACGTTACGTTACGTTAACGTTACTGCGGTCAAGTGAGCCGTTGTTTGCGAGTTCTGGGCTTTAACATTAAGTGATAACGTTATCGAATATATCCGATATATTCAAATATTAATTAACACTAATGTGCGATATGACAGATGACCATATCGTCATATTCAATTTTTCGTGGCGCATTTTAGTACTTTATTTCTCCATTAAAAGCAGGTGGCGTTTACATGCAGGAGACTCGCTCTCCCTCTCCCACAGTCACAGACTCCCCAAACTAACTAACCAGCCCACCGGTGTCCTGACTGAGTTAAGTTACCATCAGATCAAGACGGAGGAAGGTGTCGAAACAGAGGTGCCGACAGAGGAATTAATTCAGAAAAAAAACAAACAGCGGGCCGGACCTGGTTTGGTTTCAGGAGGGCAGATGTGAAACAAACTACCATCCTCTCCAAAATATGCCACACAACGATTGCTACTGTAAGGTAGCAATCGTTGTGTGGCATATTTTGTGTGGCTCAATCGAAACAGGTGACACAAAAAGTTAAAGAGGCTGTTGCCAAGAGGAGACTGAAGTTCCAAGAGAGAGCTAAGAAGTGACTAGTTACACACTGAAAACAAATCATCTTGTTGACCTGACTTTCAGGTCAAATTCAATGTTTCTGGTCTCTTTGACCCATATAATCGTTTTAAGTTTAATCCTCCAAACATGTGTAGTCACTCAAGTGTGTTATGTTGGTACGTTTTTCTTATGCCTGGTTTGGTAACATTTTGTAGTTGTTTGTTGTTTTGATATTCTCCTTTTTTTGTGTGAGCGTGTGTTGAATAGATAATAATAATCAATATAGATTTGTTTTGACATTGTTGTTTTACATTGTTGTTGTTGTTGTTGTTGTTGTTGCTGTTGCGTGTGCGTATAGATACATATATATATATATATATATATATATATATATATATATCCAGTTATAGTGTTTGTGTTTCACATTGTTCAGATTGTTTTAATAGCTGATAAGTAGTTTAAAATAAACATTTGTACGCTGAATACTGTAGTTGTTTATTACTAAATGAGAGAGATAGAGATAGAGATAATATATATATTTTCACCTTATAATTACATTA
>NTHP01001117.1:19037-29713 GCA_003416845.1 Oplegnathus fasciatus | reverse complement strand
GACGTCTGTTACTTAGTACACCAGTGGTTTCTTTCTTCTTCAGGACATTCCAAATGGTTGTACTGGCTATGGCCAATGTTTGTGCAATGGCTCTGATTGATTTTCCATCTTCTCTCAGCTTCACAATTGCTTGTTTTTCACCCATAGACAGCTCTCTGGTTTTCATGTTGGTTACACCTCTAACTATAAATGCAGTCTGCACAGGCAAAACCCAAATCTGAAACTGAACGTAGACATTCAGCGCTATTTATTGTTTGAATAATCAATGTAATAGGACACACCAGGGCAACAAAACACACCTGTCAGTCACATGTTCCAATACTTTTGCTCACATGAAAAATGGGTGGGTTCAAACAAAAGGTGCTATCTTCTAAGTTGTGTATCAGATCCAGATGTAAATACCTGGAAATAAAAGCTGAAATGTTGATCTCTTGTCTCATATTCATCTTTTGATGTCAAACCCAAATGTTTTCAGTTTACAGCAAAAATACAGGAACTGGCCTCACTGTTCCAATACTTTTGGAGGGGAGTGTATATACATATATATACATTTATATACAGACAGACATACATTTGTTGGGATAATGTAGAGAAAACTAAATTTCTTTTTCATTTTTTTAGTTGAAGGACATTGAACCTCCCAGCATTGAAGGTTCCATCTGTGATGAAGACTACGTTCCTGACAGTGCACCTAGTAGTGATGGATCCAGCTCTGATGAAGACTATGCACCTTACACTGCACCAATTAGTGATTCTGATGATGGCCTTTCCACCATCAATAATGTAAAGCCACCACAGTGCAAGAATGCACCAACTGTCTCAGAGTCTTTTAAGGAGAGGACAAAGTGTGCCACAACCCATAAACTCCGTTGAACAGGAGGACAAAGCTGCTTCCAACTCTGACAAATTCAGCATTGATGAAGACCTCATACCTGACAGTGCACCCTGTTCTGATCCTGACCCCACCACAAGCAATACTCAGAGGCTTCCAAGTTTTAAGAAAACTGTAATGGAGTCTCATTCTTCTGATGAGAGGGCAACGATTGAGACTGTGCCAAAGCCCAAAGACTCTTCTTGCACTCACAAAAATTACTATTATGTTTGCAAGACACCTCAATCTAAAATTGCTCGTCACTTTAAAAAGCATGAAAAAGAAGAGCCTGATATTGCTGAAGCATTCTTGCTACCTAAACACTCTAAAGAGAGAAAAAGGCTGCTTGAGAAGCTGCGGAACAAAGGTAATTACCAACATAATCAAGAGGTTATGGAGAATCAGAGTGGACCACTGAAGCTGAAAAGAAGACCAGGAAGATCAAACATCTCACTAAATGCCAAAACATATGTGCACTGTGTATATTGTAAAGGCAAGTTTGTTCGCAAATAGCTGTGGCGCTACTTGCGTAGATGCCCTTCAAAGACGGTCTCAGACACTGAAGCTACTGGTAGGGCCAAAGTCTTTTTAGCGCTGGCTGATGTTGCAGAGTCAACATTGTCCCAAGCAATATCTCCTGGGGTGTAGAAGATCCTTGGAAATATGAAGCACGATGAGGTAGCATCTGTAGTTCGAAATGATTTTCTCATACTGCAACTGGGTCAGTCTCTCTACAACAAGCATGGAAGTGATCCAACAAAATTTGAATACATCAGACAGAAGGTTCGGGAAATGGGCAGACTCTTGTTGAGTTTGAGAAAAAAATATTCTATATTTAGTTTTGAAACCGAACAATTTTTACAGTCATTTAGGCTGTTAGAGACATTGTTGGTTACGATGAAGAGAATCACTCCTATTGCACACCAAGTCTTGCTATAAAATTAGGACATTCGCTTAAGAAGATTGGTAACATTATTCTCTGCAGGGCCATTGCAGCAGAGGAAGAAGAGATGATAAAAGCAGCAGAGCGATTCACGAAGCTATGCACAAAAGAATGGACAGAACTTATCTCCCACACTGCTCTTGCTACTTTGAGCAAATCAAAGTTCAACAAACCATCCACCATACCATTCACACAGGATGTGTAGCTTTTCCATCAGTACCTGGAAAAGAAATCATCTGATGCTGTTGAAAACCTGAAAAAGTATGAGTCTCCACAGACATATGCAGAACTTGCCAGAGTCACACTTGCTCAAATAATTATCTTCAACAGACGTTGTGCAGGAGAAGTCTCAAAAATGATTGAATCTTTCAAGAAAAGAGACCAGACTGAGCTCCATGAGGACATAGCTGTTGGCCTCTCACTGTTTGAGCAAAAGCTGGCCAAGCACTTCAGCAGGGTAGAAACTATGGGCAAAAGAGGGAGAAAAAATGCTGTTTTGTTAAACCCTGAGGTTTTCAGTGCAGTAGCACTTCTTGCAGACAAAAGAGACTCATGTAATGTACACTGGGACAACCCTTTCCTATTTGGAAGGCCACAGTGCCCCTCCACTAGCTTCTACAGGGGACAGGAGTGCATCAGGATTTTTGCAAGTCAGTGTGGTGCAAAGAATCCCTTCGCAAGCACGTTGCAACATTTTCCCAGATTCTCAACCTCAAAAATAATGAGCTGGACCAACTAGCCAACTTTTTGGGCCATGACATTCGGGTCCACAGAGACTTTTATCGGCTGCCGGAGGCAACTATAGAAATAGCAAAAATCTCAAAGCTTCTGCTGGCAGTGGAGAAAGGATCTCTTGCGAGATTCCAAGGAAAATCTCTTGACGAGATTGAGATTGAAGGTATGTTCCCAATTCATGATGATGATAATAATAATAATAAGCTCTTTTAATAGCTCTTTTCAAAACAGTTACAAATTGCATTACAGAAACAAGATGAATTCAACAACAAAAATCAAGCAGTGAGATTGGGATGAAGAAATACAACTACTTAAAAAAAAACAAGGCTAAAAGGATGGCGAATATGATAAGATAAGATTAAAATAGATTAAACCATAGGGCCCCAGAGACTTAAATGACATGGAAGTGTAAACCTGGATTAATAAAAGAGGATAAGTGGATTACAAAAAGGCTCTCACATAAAAGTACGCTTTGAGAAATGATTTAAAAGATTATACTGACTTCAGTAGCCTGAGATTCCCGGGCAGGGAGTTCCATAGCTAAGGAGCCCTAACAGTAAAAGCCCAATCTACTTTGAATCTGGGCTGACAATCAGGAACAACCCTGTCCGATGTTAGAAATGTGACTGGACTCAAGAGTTTACTGATAACTTTTAAAGCTTAACATCCATTCTAAAATGTACAGACAACTAATGAAGACAGGCTTGGATAGGAGTTATGTGGTCTCATTTCTTAAGTTAATAAGTAAGTAAGTAATAAGTAGTAAACAAGTAATAAGTTAAAAGCAAATCAGCTGCATTTTGTACAAGCTTGGGGCGTCATTTTACTATCTAAAGAGAGATCAGAATCAAAAATCATGTGGCATGTTTGACATTGATGGACATGCTACCAAGAATACTTAGAAAAAAGAAATAAAAGAGATGAGGTTTATTTGGTTTATTTAGCTCTTGAAACTAAGTGAGATAAGAATTTGTCAAATATATTATTTTTCATAAAAGAAATGTATTGAGTGGAAAATATCTTTAAAAAATTTTCAGTAATAATGGTAATTTAGAAATTGTATGTATGTAGATTGTGTGTTCATCAAACATGCTTTTCTTTAGATGAATTGGAACCTGATCTGGATGTAGGCGAGGTGGAAATTATTGATGGAGATGAGGAAGGTGATGGAGATGAGGAAGATGATGGAGATGAAGAAGAAGATGATGGAGATGATGAAGAGTCAGATCCTGCCCTTGGACTAAGGGGTATGTAATGAATATGTGCTCTTCCAGTATGCATTAATGGTACAGTGTGTAAGATTGGAGTGGGGACCATATAGAATAATATCTAGCAATGAAAGTCCACACTCTATTGCTTTATTGGCACCGCAAAGTCAGTGATGTTTCTAGCACATTGCTCTTCTTCAGACTTGAAACTAGGTATACAGTTGCCACCTTAAATAGACCAAACAGTTAGCCAAATCAGCCCACCTGGGGTAAGTCACATGGTATGGTAAAGTTCATCATCTAAATGCCTTCTGAAGGTGGGGAACATTTGCCGCAGTAATGCAATCAGTGACCCTCATCGCTTTGAAAAAAGTGGCAGAAACGAAGCGGAGCAGTAATGTGTTGTTTGTTGCCAGGCAACCAAAGTAGCATGGAGTTGTTCTCTTGAGAAGTGATGCATGACACGCAGATTTTATCCGCTAGGTTGAAGTATTTTCAACTCTTTGCACGACCAACCACTGTGGAAAAATATGCGATTCACATGGCGGTGAACGTGGAATCTGTGCTTCATAGAAAATAGTGGCGTTTTGAGCCGAGGGGTGCATGGCACACACAAAAGTGGCTCAGTAAAAATCAAGGATGATTAACTTACGCTCTGCAGTGTGTGTCACGCGCTGCAAAAAATTTATTTATCGTTGAAGTTGTAGTAGTGGTTCACATATTCTGTAGAGAAACCTTTTATCTGGGGGCGTGGGGTTCTTGTTGAGTGCGTGTATAGCAGAGGGGACAAAAGTTTTACCGAAGCGTGCCCTCCTGCACATGGGTGTCCTCTATCTCTGGTCAGAGGGGAAGAGGATGAAGTGCTGATGAAGTGGGTGCTTTGAGTCGTGTGCAGTTATGTGTTTTACGTGTTGTAATTTTGAGGATACGGTTGGATAAATTGGGACTGGGAAGACCAATTAGTTTGTTAGCTAAGTGAGTGATCATTAAGAGTTTATTCCCATTGATAATTGTAAACATGTTGATAAACACACCTTTTTTTACAGGGTCCAATTCAGATACAGCTCATGTTCTGTCTGTATACTGTAAATAATATCATTTGGCTTTGGAAATAAAGTTCTCCACAAATGGTTTGGAGTCTGTACAAGCTATTCTTATAAAAGCATTTCTTGTTTTCTCTAGGGAAAACAAATCAGTTGGAAACCCAGGGTGAGGTCACTAGCTCCAAAAGTAGGGCTCCATCCATTCATCCCTTTACTTTCAAGCTGCTTATCCTTCACGGTTGCAGTTACAACAGTGCAGCAGTGCAGTCCAGGCGGTGACCCAAGAAAGGATAGGACTAGGTTTAATTAGATTTTACTGACTACGTCTAATACGTGCTCCAGGAAAGCCCTTCTCTGTCTGGTTTCCCCAAGGCTTGCTGGTTGGGTTGTGTTCGTGGTGTTTCTTTAATTTAGATTTTATCTGCTCTTCTGTGTCTTTTGAATCATCCACGGCTGCATCATGTTGCACATTTGTATAGAATATGTTAAAACAAAGTGAAAGTTTGATTACTGAACATTAACTATGAATGCACTTTTTATTGCCACTTTGAAACTCCTTTCTCATACCCACCATACCTTGCTGGCAAGTCAGGGAACACAGTAGTACCCCTCCCTAATTACTAATGATATTCAACTATGAATTTAATATCTAAGAAGTAATTCCAAAGTTTGTTCCACAAAAATAAACTTCCTATATATAAATACATAAATTGGAAGCAAACTTATTGAAAATACACTTATGTAGTACTGACTAAGTAACACTACTTTTGAGTCTCTTTCTGCTGAACTGTGAAGAATTTGGTTTTAGTCTTATTTCAGATACCTTCAGTTTTTGTACAATTTAGACTGTTTCAAATTATATTTTTGAAAAGTATACTGTTACAACCTTAAGTTAATTGACAGAAGTTACTGAAAGTATATTTACAGAATACTATTAGTACAGTTCAAGTTAGTACATCATGATGTCATCATAATGCTTTCTGTTTCTATACTGATTTTATTATAACTTAAGTATATGTAACTTTGGTATATACAGTATAACATACTCAATAACCCATACATGCTACATTTGATGGGATCAAAAGTTATTCCAAGAAAGTTTTGAATTTAAATTGAATCTTAACTAAACTTATAATGGTTGTCTTCACGATCTAAACAAGGAAAGTATGTTCTTCTGATCGGCAGAGGTCAATCCAAGAAGATCCGTGAAAAGGCCGTGGAGCAAAAATGAAGTTAATGCTGTCATGAAACACTTCAAAGCACACATTTCAAAGGGACACCTTGCAACAAAGTTGGAGTGTGAGCAGTGTAAACTTGCTGAGGACCCTGTTTTGAGAGAAAGAACTGTTCAAAACATAAGAGATTTTGTAAGGAACAGGGGCCTGATGTTC
Organism: Oplegnathus fasciatus; assembly: GCA_003416845.1. Lineage (NCBI taxonomy): Eukaryota > Metazoa > Chordata > Actinopteri > Centrarchiformes > Oplegnathidae > Oplegnathus > Oplegnathus fasciatus. The sequence continues at coordinate 23,522 of NTHP01001117.1, read as the reverse complement.
AAAAAGAACAGAGGTTTATAGAGATAAGTTTACAGTACTCTTTACAATACCAATTTACGGTACTTGTTACAGTACCAATTTACAGTACCAATTTACAGTACTCGTTACAGTACTCTTTACAGTACCAATTTACAGTACTCTTTACATTATCAGGTTACAGTTTGCAGGGCCTGATGTTCAAAAAGAAATATATCTTTTGGAGACCAGTTTACAATACTAGTTTACAGCTTGCATACAGGGCAATAGCTGCCTAATTTTTTTTGTTTGTTTGTTGACAGAGAGCAATAACGTACTGTTTCCTCAATGCAGTGTTTTTGTTATTTGAAGTAATTGCATTGCCTATTTTTTTTCTCTGCACTTTATGCTGTATGTATTATTTTGGACTTGTATTTATTTTTATACAACATTTTATAAAGGCTGAAAAAGTTTTAGAAATGTTATAATAAATGTATTTTTCATTGAAAGGCATTGTGATCTAGCATTTGGTTTCGTTTTCTCTTGTACCCTGTTGCTAATGCCGTTTTTATACACATTCTAAACAAAAAAAATGGTCACACAATTTTGGATAAAAAAACCAACCTTGGTTATAAAAAAAAGTGTTAATGTAAAATCTGTGAAATGCTCAAGTATAAGCTGCTGAGCGTGTTGGCCATTCATTTGAGAAATGCCCATTTTACCCCATAATGTAAATCTATTTCTAATATCCCATTTATTCCACTTTTGAGGCAAAACTTTTTAGAATCCAGAATATATGCAATTTAAAACTTGTTTTGCTCTTTGACGCTCAACTGGTCCAGAGATCTTCAGAGCTACTTTTACTGTGCATCACAATGTCCTTGCATATTGGTTATTCAAAAGAGGAGGTTTTTGTCAAAACAGGCCAGACAATGGGAACATCTTTCAGTGTTCAGGCTGTCCTTGGTCGTTGGTGAGAGGAATTAGAGCTCCAGTCGCTTAAGCAGAAATTGTTCTCCGCCAAGGGTTTTCACTGTTTACAAACAACGAGAACCAGAGAGTTTGAAGTTATCAGCAAAGTCATCTTGTAGAACCGTGCCCAACAATAAGTGCCCTGCTCCCTTTATTAAGGCCGAGCTAGCTTTGTGTGCATTTTTGTGTATGGGTAATGTCCAGTTATACCAGGGTGGTCCTCACAACTAAGGGCTTGCTAGGTTTGTGTGTGTGTGTATAAGTAATGTCCAGTTATACCAGTGGTCCTCATAACCAAGGGTTTGCAAGGTTTGAGTGTGTATGAATTATGCCCATTAATACCTGTGTGGTCCTCATAACTAAGGGCTGTGTGTGTATAGGTAAACTCCAGTTAGACCAAGGTGGTCCTCATAATTAAAGTCACAATGAAATGTCATTTTGAGCGCATCTTGCTTCCTTAATTTGATGTATTCTTGTTGAAACAGATGTTGAGATGGTATATAAAGTGTGAGGGATTATTCAGAAGTGTAAACCAATAGGTTATCAGTTAGGGAGACAGGCAGTTTTACTCTATGGGAGGGGTGGACGGGTGGGACTGTTCAAAAATCTGTGATATTTTATTGGTTTGAGTTTTTATATACACCTCCTGGTACATGATTAAGTCACCAATTGTGATTTTCCGGTTTCTAGGAAGTAAAAGTAATGACAATTTTATATAAAAATACAATACAGTATATTTGTTTGTATACCTATTTGTCAAATAGGTGCGTGGTATGATAGCAAGAATGAGCTAAAAAGTAATTTTTTCATTTCTCTGTGTCTTTAAGGGTTTGCTAGGTTTGTGTCTATGGTAGTATCATTACAATACCAGAATTTTCATTTAGATACAGATACCAAGACATGAATAAAGATACTTGGTTTCCTTTTTTCTTTTTTGGGGGGAAAAGCCTATTGTCAGATGCCATAATTGTGCTTTATTTCAAACATGGACAATGTTTACAGTCAAAACTCTTTGAGCAATAAATATACTACAATAGCACCACAATCTCAAACTGTTCTGCTACGTATAACCTATCCTATGTCTTGGCTGTGTAATTCTATTTTTCAGTCAAGAAAACTATTGTCAACTTAACTATTGAGCTTTATCTTAATTCTGACCAACTGTCAAAATACAGAATACACTTTATTACAATTTATAGAAGACATAGAATATTTGTGCTACTACTAAAATATCATTTGTATACAACATCATGAATGACACTGTCATCTTTATACAATATGTATATTACTACTGTGGCGATACCTTTCCATCTCTGTTATAGACCTAATAGGGGACTTAACTATCCCATCAGTCTTTGAGTACCTGTGTTCAGGGGGTTGACTTTTTTGTCCACTTTATAGTCAAAATATCTCCATATTTCACTCACTTTCTCAGTATGTTTAGGCGATGCAGGTGCTGCTGCCATCTCTCCAAGTCTCTGAATGCTCAAGTATGTACGAAGCGAGAAAGTGGTCTGCTCTCTCTACCGACGCTCTTGACTCACTCCACACTTGCTGCAGCTCATTATAAACTCAGTCAGGATTTTCTGAAACGTCACACACACACACCACTAGTGCAACATCACCACTGTCCGCGTTGTGCTTAAGAGAGACAGATTCCATTAACCAGATCAAATACTCAATCAATTTTGTACTGTACTGTGTTTTAGTGCCGGATTACCGTGCAACACTAATGTATGGTTAATGTCCAGTTAAACCAGTATCGTCCTCATGACTAAGGGTTTGCTATGTTTCTGTGTGTATGGGTAATGTCCAGCTAAACAAGGGGGGTTCTCATAAGTTCTCATTATGTTAGGTAACGCTCACTGTCACCCAGTCCCCACAGTCTTTTAGAATGTCAGGTCTTCATATCTCCAGGCTGTTTTACTAGAATGTAATTCTGAACAGTGAGATTTTTTCCCAATATCATAAGGACCAGTTTAATATTCCTTATCTCTCTCTATGACAAAGGGAAAGGTGGGTCCCCATATACCAAGGTTTGAACTGGTATGGGGAAAAAAGTCCTGATAAACCACCCGTACCTGTATAGGTAGGTGTGTGTCCGTGCGTGCGTGCGTTTCAGATGAAATCAGTGAAATCATCTACTGTTGATACAAGTCTTTTCCTCTGGCCTTTTACTCAACAGTTTGTTAAACAGAACTTAAAAACCAAAAAAGAACATTGTCAAGTACTGCGCTTTTCTCCTTTCTGTGAAATAGGGTGGAGGGTGGGGGGAGGCCTGCAGAGTATGTTGGAGTTTAAGGGGACGGTTACCCGCAGTGCTGTGTGTCTGAAGGTGGTCAGTTTTGAAGGGGGGTTTGGCACACCCGGGGCGGATCCAGAGCAGTCCCGAGCGGCTAGGACCCAGAAGAGGAAGGAGAATAGCGCCCTCCCCCCACATACAGCAGAATCAGTACAGTATTCCAGTGCCAACATCTGGCAACGTGCAAGAAAGAAACTGTATATATACTGTATACTGTATATAGTTCACCTTGTGTCATAAATTCTTTGTTCATCACAAGTGTTTGTAAATAGTTCCATTTCATGTAAAAGATTTTTTGTTCCATGGCCACATGGACAACACCCCAAACCATCAGGTCCAGGTGCCTGACCGCACCTTTCCGACCCCCTTCCCCAGCTCCCCCCCATCAGTGGTCAATTTCATCTCCTCAGTGTGTTAAATTTTGTTATGTTATTGTTGTTAAGAAAATGGCGATCATGCAGGACGGATGCCTCCCCTTGTATATGCTGCAAACGCGTTGAAATTCTTTTTGCCTTACACAGCCGGCTTTCCTTTCCACTCTGTTGCACTTTATACTTCAATGAGAGATTTTGAATTGGAAGCTGTTGCCACCAAAGAAGCCGAAGCATCTTAACAGGGAAAATACCCATAGAGGGAAGAACAGTGGATGGAAAAGAGAGAGAGACGGAGAGTGTGATAAATATATTTTTTATTTGTGATGTGTATATAGTTCACCTTAGGGGTGTACTACAAAGCGAGATTAATGGGTTAGTGAGGTATGTTGAGCCTAAAGCCAGAGTTTGCAATGTCACGAAGGTGGCTCTCTTTTAACCTGGCTAGATCACCATGGTAACTTATGCTGAACACATAACCTGGTCCGGACCAGGTTAAGTTCAGAGTTTCGGATTTCAATCGGCTCTTACGGAGCCACTAAAGTCCCGAAAGGTGACATTTTCTGTCTTGTGCGCACAAGATAATTTACTATAAAGTCTCTCACGACTTCAGATGCACACAGCCACCATATAATGGCGAGAACTCAGCTGATCACGTTCTATTTACACTTCGAAATGTCATACAATGAACTTCTTGCTGTTCTTGCACATAGTCACGGGATTGTAAGGAGCCCCTAAATTATTAGGCTGTCTTGTCCGCACAAGATAACTTTCTTACGGGACTTTATGGGCTGTAGATGGAAGAGAGAGAGAGACGGAGAGTGTGATAAATATATTTTTTATTTATGATGTGTATATAGTTCACCTTGTGTCTTAAATTCTTTG
>NTHP01001115.1:0-28432 GCA_003416845.1 Oplegnathus fasciatus | reverse complement strand
TGGTGGGGAGGGGGGAGGGGGGGGTGACATTTCTGCATGGGGTTAAAGAGGGAGGGAGGGAGGAGGGGGGTATAAAAGATGGAGGAGGTCACAGAGGGGTCAGGGTAAAGTTGGCTTTTGGTCTGGTCTCCCCCCAGCTGGCAGACATGTTCCCCCTCTAATGTTTAGATTCATGATTTTTACCTTTAAATTAATGTCTGGATGTTTATTGATAATGAAATCAATAAAACCTTCTAATCATGTCCAGATTAACCTCGTTGCAGGACTGGATCACCCCGGACTGGATTCACTGCGAATGTGTTTTTTGTTGTAATTTGATTAGTTGCGAGTTTGTTTGTGAAATGACGATATGATGTTGAGGCCCTGTCCTGTAGAGGGGCCCTGTGGCAGAAACTCGTTATCATCACTTCATTATTTAAGCTTATGTTGTGCTCACACGGTGCATATTTCTGTATATGTCTGTTTAATAAATTCACTCGAAGGTGACAGGATATACAGCGTATACAGAATGATGGTGGGGGTCCAAGTAATTTAATCAGGCCGTGCCTGTTGGGGGGTCTGAGGGACAAAACTGTCGTATTATCAGAATCAGATTTATTGCCAAGAAGGTTTTCACATACAAGGAGTTTGTCCTGGTGTGTTGGTGCAGAACGAACACAGTAAGCAGAAAAATATAAGAAAGGGTGAAAGCAAGTACTGCAAGTCAGAAGCATGAATTAAATATAAAATAGATAATAAAATGTCAAAAAATATTAAATAAAGAGAAAGAGGATATGCACAATATGACTTATTTAAATGAAAGAACTGTACATATTTGTGCAGGAATGTGCAAAAGTTCACAGCATTTAAAGTCAGTTGAAGAATAAAGAATATTTGCAAAGATAAAGTCCAAAAGATGTGAGGAGACGTTAATGTAACGTGTAGTGGGGGAGGTGGGCATAGAGTCAGTGTCAGTGGGGGGTCCTGGGCCAGCTGCAGATGGGAAGAAACTGTTCTTGTGGCAGGAGGTTTTGGTCCTGACGGACTGCAGCCTCCTGCCAGAAGGGAATCAGTTTGTGTCCAGGGTGGGAGGGGTCGGCCACAATCTTTCCTGCACGCTTCAGGGTCCTGGAGGGATGGTAGATTGCAGCCAATCACCTTCTCAGCAGATTGTACCTTAGTATTGCAAATTAATATAAAGAATTACAATTGAATTATGTGTAACTGACATGCTATGAACCTGATGCCCCTGGAGGTCTGGAGCATCTGGAGGTCTGGGGCCCCTGGAGGTCTGGAGCCTCTGGAGGTCTGGAGCCTCTGGAGGTCTGGAGCCCCTGGAGGTCTGGGGCCTTTGGAGGTCTGGGGCCCTGGGATAGTTGCCCGCTTGCCCGAGTTTCAGAGTCTCAGGACGTCCAGTTCTGACCGACTAACAGTCCAAAGATATTTAGTCCACGATCATATAAAACAGAGAAAAGCAGCAAATCCTCACATCTGAGAAGCTGGAACCAGAGAATATTTGACATTTGTGCTTGAAAATTAACTTAATTGATGATCGTAATAGTTGAATAATCAATTAGTGGACTAATTGTTTCACCCCTAGGACAAAGTCCCAGTCTGACTTCTACCTAAGCCTTTACCCAACAGGGCACCTTTAACCTCGATAGAACAACTGTTAATATTAATCAGACCTCCCGTTGGTGGGCCATCACAGCACTTTGATCCACCCTGGTGGGATCAATAAGTTGGCCAGTGGATTAAAAACATGGTGTGTTCCTTCGTCTCACCAGCAGCTTGTGTTTTACTCAAACTGGACAAAGTAACAGTGAAGTTTTCCAAACTGTTTATCTGCTCGTGTCTGATTCTGTTAGACGCCGTCGACTCAGAGCCAGACGGAGACGCCTCTTCAGTCCGAGCTGCTGCCCGAGCTGACCGGCTCCGCTCAGAGTCCCCCAGCAGAGCACATCGTGACGCCGCCGTCCACCGTCGACACCGCCGCCCTGAGCGAGGAGCCGCTACCTGGTGAGGGGGGGGTCTCACACTGTTTCACTGCAGGGTCTTCTGTCTTATACCTCAGTACTGAATGTCAGCTCAACTTTTTAAAACTTTTTTGGGGGCAGTTTTGCTCTAATTGGATCGTTACAGACAGGAAACATGGAGAGAGGGTAATGACATGCGACACAGGTCCCTGACAGGAATCGACCAATCAGAGATAATCTTCTAATATTTGTTTTTTATGTGAACACGTGACACAAACATTTTGGGCAATCATCCCTTAAAGAGATGCACTGAGAAAGAGTTAATTATGTTTTAATATACTATAGTAACAATAAATAAAACTGTAAACTTAAATATTATATAAAAACAACATGAACAGAACAAAAAGTATTTTACACTTACATAATGATCAAATACACAAGAGAACACAGCCTCTGAAAACCTTGTATGTACCTGCCAATAAATACAGCCTGTCAATATATTAATCAGTTTCTAATTGATAAGGTGTGTTCAGTGGACTTTGGCAGCAGTGCTGTGATTGTGTAGATTGTTTGGTAGATTACAGCAAATAAACACAGATTACAAAAACAATACAGCAGTGAAATTTGTGCAAATAATGAAACTTTCTGTTCTGTCTGAAGCACCTTCACTCTCGTTTAGAGATTCTCTGATCAGATAGTTCCTGATTTAAATAATAACTATAAATAATTTAACATTAATTATTTGACACATTTCCAGAAGTTTGAATGATTTTGTTTAACAAGCAAAAGCTTTTTCACATTTTATTGATTGTAGCGACCGAATCAACGAGTTTTCTAACACTAAACATTCAGGAATGTTATTTTTGTGGCTTCGAATCATTCATATCAGTGTGGTTTCAGTTTTTATGGTGGGAAACCCACATTTTACTGTTATTATTGACTTTTTGTGTGTCGTTCCTCTTTTTCAGCTCCAAAGAAAATATGCCAGTGTTCGTGTTAAGCAAATAGGCCTGATAGGTCGTCACATCATTACAGAGAATTAATCTGCACTTATTTTCATAATTGATTAATCGTTGTTTTGATTTTTTAAGCAAAAATACCAAAATATTCACTAGTTTCAGCTTCTGAAGGATTTGATGCTTTTCTCAACAGTAGACTGAATATCTTTGGGTTTTGGACTGTTGGTCGAATAAAACGAGCTATTTGAAATCATCTTATTGGGCATTTTTTAAACTTTTTTTTTACATTTTAGAGACAAAATGATTAATCGTTAATTAAAAATAAGCAGCAGATTAATCGATAATGAAAATAATCATTGGTTGCAGCCTTCGTTGATGGCAAAAACATTGAATTCTGCTGTTGACCTTTGAACATTAGTGCTGCAAAGTATTGAATATAGTTGTTCAATATTAATAATTTATTTTAAGATGAATTATTTGGTATTTACAGACAGGAACTGTAGTGAGTGGGGGGGGGGTGATATTTAATGAAGTTGTTACAGAACTGAACAAAGGTTTTGTGATTATATGAAATGCACCGTAAACACGAAGGTAACAGGATGCCCCCAAAACTAATAATTATGAAAAATCGTTAACTGGGAAAATGATTGATGATCATTTCTGTCTTTCTTTAAAGTTTCGACACGTTCTTTCCCCCACAGTCAGAAACATCCTTCTGTTCTGTGAAGCAGTGATGCAGAGCGACAACATTAACATTAAAATGTGCTGATTATTAATTTAAACCTGACTTTAAACCTCTGCTGTGTCCGTCAGTCAAACCGCTCACCAAACCGAGCCGGCCGGCCCACATCTGCGCCACCTGCAACAAGGAGTTCAAGAACAGCTACAACCTGCGGCGGCACCAGTCGGTGCACACGGGCATCAAGATGAAGGACCGAGCCGCCCGAGAGAAGGAGGACGGAGGGAAGGGGGGGCGGGTGGAGAAGCAGACCGTCCCCCTCTCCCTCCTCCAACTCACCCTGCCCTCTCAGCCTCCCCTTCCCCCCAACGCCGCCCCGGAGACCCTCCCCCAGCCCGGTCAGCACGCCAACCAAGAGAGCCAGCCGGTCTCTGTGTCCATCGCCCCGGCAACCGTAACCATGGCTGCGCCGCCTCAACCCATCCAGGCAGCTGTTGTTGTCGTGGGCTCCATGGAGCAGGTGGGTTCGCTGGGAAAAGAGCCAGTTAATATGTATGCAGGGAGTTCAGTGTGGGGAGAAGACCACCATTAAAAGACGAGGTTTCAGTTTTCTTTCCTAGTTTTGGTCAAAGGCGTCTGCATGTCCACAGAAACACCACCAGGCCCCCAAATTTCATTTTGTTATGAAAGTGTGCAAACAGAGTCGTTTGTGGACATTTTGGTTTTTGTTCAATTCAGCCTCATTTCACTTAGCTTCAACTTCTGGTCTGTGCCATGACATCAACAACACAAACACCTGTTATCTGTTTTATCCTCATTTATTTAATCATATTTTGGATATGATTTGGAACATAAAGCTGGTTATTCATGTCTCTGTGTGACTCTTAACATTATCAGGTTTGTGATGGTCTGTGGAGGAGAATCTCTGACAGTCTGTGACAGCACTGAGGTGCAGATATTATCGTGTCTGAGTTTTAGTACCTAACGGTCACAAGAAACATAATAAGAGAAAAGAAAAAGACGCAAGTTCTGCAAGTTAAGAATTTTAAATGTAAAATAGAAAAAATAGAAATTTACAATAAAATACGTTTTACAATGAAAAGAGCTGTTCACATTTTATATTTATATTTATCAGCAAATCAGTTTAGAAATGTTAAAAAAATATTACCTGTGTCACATCTTTCTTTTGATGGTTTTTTATAATATTGTGTATAAATACCCACTGAGAGAAGACGTTAGTGTGGATTTGTGTGGTTCACCTGGAAGTGTCTCTGCTCGCATCTCTCACTGATGTTTGTTGTCATATCATTCGTTGAAACTGCTGGCCTGCAGTTTATTTATTTTATGGTGTTTTAACGAACACAATTGGGTGTTTTTGACAGCTGTCATTCTCAGAGGAAACATCTGGCTTGAATATGAATCAAAAAAGGCTGTGGACTGACTCGGGACATTATCACTTTTATTTTATAAAAGTAATTTATTTCAGGGTGTAGATCATAGTTAAATCATATATTCTGTTTCACTAACTGCCTGTGCACATACATGCACAATATCCTGGTTATGTGTCTTATCCCACAGAACAAGTTTCAGGCTCACCTGTGCCTAAAAATGTCGCTGTGTGCTAAATCATGTACAGAGAAACTAATTCAAAACAAGTTACCAGCATCTTCCGTCAAAAGAAAAAGAAGATTCTACATTTGCTCTTGGTTTTGAAGTTTAGTTTCTCTGGTGTTGTTGTAGCCTGTTATCTGTCCCATATTGTTGGACAAAGCTTCATACCTTCTCTGCTGCTGCTCCACAGAATCCAAATCCCACTCCCAATCCCAACACCAACCAGGTGAGGAAGAACCACGCCTGCGAGGCCTGTGGGAAGGCCTTCAGAGACGTCTATCACCTCAACCGTCACCGTCTGTCCCACTCGGACGAGAAGCCCTATTCCTGCCCCATCTGCCAGCAGCGCTTCAAGAGGAAAGACAGAATGAGCTATCATGTGCGCTCACACCAAGGCGGCGTGGAGAAACCTTACATCTGTCCTCACTGCGCCAAGGCCTTCTCCCGGTACAAACTTACATCCATAAACTTACATCCTGTAAAGTTCTGGGCAGGTCTCCTCACCAAGCAGCTTTAATGATCAAGTGATAAAACATGAAATTTTATATTTCACACATAAAGCTGCCAACCAGGAGACGACGTCACATCCTGTTACTGTGTCTTTTTTGAAGTTTATACATGTAATCTACTGTGGAGATAAAATATCTCGTAGTTTGTAATGATTCGTTTTGTTTTTCAGACCGGACCACCTCAACAGCCACGTTCGACAGGTGCACTCTACAGAGAGACCGTTCAAGTGCACGGTAACGTCTTCATCTGTCTGTTTACTGGAGTTCAACCAATATGGGTTTGTGAATCATATGGACCACAAAACACTGGATAATGATGATGATGATGATGATTATGAAAATGATGGAGCAGACCTGTTTTTGATAAAAATCAAACTTTAAACAAGTCAAAATAATCGTCTAACCTTTATATGCTGACTGCGGTATGTCCATATGAAGCTGCTAAGAAGTGAAACGCAAACAAACAAAACAGAAAGTGGAAATGAAATATTACAAGCAAAACAAACATTTATAAGATAAGATGAGATGAGATCATCTTATATTGATCCTCAGAGGAGAAATTCAGTTGTTGCAGCAGCACAAAGACAGAATGAGTCCAGATAAATAGAGAAAGTAAAAATCAATAATAAGAGGTATTTAAAAGTAGAATAAGAATAGAAGTAAAAATTTACAATATGATATTTAAGTTACTTTGCAGTACTTTGCTTTGTGACAGTTTGTTTCACTTTAGTACTGCAGTTTTATATACGATACATATTGTGAGATGATAAAAATGTCTTAACATTATTGAGATTTTTATGAACTGTGTATATCGAAGTATTATCTCATAATATCTCTGGCTGCATTAGGTCATGGGAGGCAATGTGGCAAATCAGTGAGCCGGTCTACTTTATGGCAATACTTTATTCACAGGATCTTAAATACCTTTAGTTTTCAGGTGTTTTATTCTCTTGATTAGCAAAAAAAAAACCAAGTGTTATCTATAAACAGTTTTCCAATTAAATTTGAAGTATATTTTCTACAGGGGAATTTAAAAAATGACCTATACCATGATAGAAGATCTTATCTGTATCATCCTGAGTGTTTCTTGCCTCTCATACTACATGTTTTCATGCGTTGTTTTCCACAGACGTGCACATCAGCGTTCGCTACCCGGGACCGTCTCCGCGCTCACCTGATCCGTCATGAGGAGAAGGTGCCGTGTCATATCTGTGGGAAGCTGCTGTCTGCTGCGTACATCACAGACCACATGAGGGTCCACAACCAGTCGCAGCACCACGCCTGCCACCTCTGCAACCGCAGTAAGTCGACGCAACGTCACAAGATACCTCTGAAATTCATATTGGTGCAGCAGTTTTTACTAAACATTCACGTAATTCAACCAACTGAAAATGTCAGTTAATTAACAATAATTGTTAGTTGATATCATCAAACATGTGGTTCTACAAGATGTGAAAAATATTGCAAAATAATAATTTATAGTACACATGTGGATAAATAACTTTTCAAAAGGCACATATTCAAGAAGTGTTGGTGTCTGTTCTCCAGGCTTCACCACCCTCACCTACCTGCGTGTCCACGCTCAGAAGCACCACGGCCAGGAGTGGAAGGAGAGCGGCGGGGCGCGGGGGGGCTTCGGTGGGACGGGGGCCGGCGGGGTGCTGCTCTGCCAGCTGTGCGGGGTGCAGTGCAAGACGACCACGCAGCTCCAGGGTCACATGGGCACCCATGCCAACCAGGGTGACCCCAGCCCTGACCCGACGAGCGCGGGCCCCGTGGGCACCACCAGCGTGGCTGTCACTGTGTCCAGTGCTAGCACAGTGGGACTGCTGGTAACTGACTGCTCCAGTATTGCCCCCCAGCCCCACAGCTAGCACGCTGGGAGGGCAAGGGGGGGAGCTGGGGGTGGGATGGGTGGGTTTGGGGATGGAGGCGGGGGAGTTGGTTACATGGAGGCAAAGAAGACTCATGGAGAAGAGGAGTGGAAAGACAGCATCCAATCCAGGTGTGTGAGTGTGTATAAACATGTCCTTCAGTTTTATTCATTTAAACTGACGCTCTGACCCATTTTAAACATTAGTCAGTTTCCAGGTGTTTCCAGGTGTTTCCAGGAGTTCTACTGCACGTTTTAAAAGTAGTTTAAGTCAGCATCAGTTGGGGTTAAAGACAACAAGTGTGAAAATGAAAAAAATGTGTTAGCTCCTCATCTCTGCTGCAGGCTGGAGGCTCCAGGCTTCATTAGCCACTATTAGCATCACACACCAGGATTTCACACACAACTGTCAGGGGAAGAGTTGCATTGTAGGTAATGTAGGCGCCAGGTTTTGACAAAGAAGAAGAATGTGTAGAATAAAAAAGACGATACCTCGGATTCTGCTGCATCGATTTAATAAATCATCAGAGTCCCATTAAAGTGTGAAACACTCTGCAGGCTTGAAAGATCGCTGATGAGGGAGATTTATAGTTATGTATGAAGGGAGTCGATGCACGTAGCAGGTGTAGCTACATCAGAACAGCTACCCAGACACCACGTGGAGACAACGAGCTGTGATTGGTCGGCTTGTGTTTCCTCCTACAAGTTTCTGATGTTGGTTGAGATTTATAGTTAATAGTGAAGACAAGATGAAAAAAAGATGTTAGGTGTGTTTTAGTAAAGAGCAGCAAAGACTCTGCAGACTTTCAGCTCACCGTGACCTCCGCTCTCTGTCACAGTGAATGAAAGAACGTGAACACAGCGACTCCACAGCAGCAGTGTTTTATTCAGTAACCACAAAGTGGAAAAGGCAAGTTATCGTCGCTCTGTATCACAAAGTTAACGAAAGAATGTAATCACAGATATTTTGGGGAATATAATAAAGGCACCTGATCATGTACGATACATCCGTCTGGTGTTAGAAATGAATCAAAACCTACACTGTAGGTATCTACAGCAGGACTGCTGTCAACCCCGTACATCAAGTATAAATCCAGCTTTAGATGACAGGTTTGGATAATATCAGGTCTATTTTGAAACAATATTCATATTCCATATATACTCTGAGAGAGTTGTCGGTCATCAGTTACACAAATCATGTAGGAATCTTCCAAAGTTTGTCTTTTTAAAATGAAATTTCCTCTTTTTGTTTCCAACTCAGACTGCTGAAGCCTCATTTGAGCTTCTGCTGAACTTTAGAACGAGGACTATGGATTTTGTCCCCTGTTTTCGTCCCCTAACATTATCAGGGACACACGGAAATCCCTTCACAGCCAGTATGATTACATCAACCAACAGTTTCTTTTAATATACGTAACTTCTTAAACCATTTCTGCCACCGGAAAACTATAACTTACTGTTGTAATAAAAACAGTAAAGGTATATTAATAAATCTGGAAGAAACAGCCTCAGTATCAGCTGAAACACATTTTACCAAACATGAAGGTTTAGTGTAACATTTACATGAAGTGCTTTTGTCTTTACTTTGCAGATTTTTCCTATCAGACTGCCAGAAGTGGACACAGACCGGGAGAAGCTGCCTTGGAAGTCGTCTTTCCTCCTCGGCGTTGCTCGTGGTTTCATGAGGACAGCGGCCTTTTCGGCTTCCAGCTCCGTCAGCAGTGTTAACAGCTCACCTGCCCCGAACACCGAGAGACACTTCACTGTCTCGCAGATCAGATGAGTCAAAGCCAGGGAAGAGACTGTGGATGGGAGAATTAGGAAACCTCTGCTCATTGGTTAGGGAGGAAAATTAATGTGTATTTTTAATCATATGGCTTAGCAATTAGCTGTTTCTATTTGCCATCATGTCATTGTTTTAATTTTCAACTGACTTGCACAGCCTGTCATGATTTTGTAAAGCTGTTGCCGTTTTTAGATCATTTCTATTCCATGATATCAGTGTTTGTTTATAATGAGGAAATTGAGCTCGAGTGTGCGATAACATGACTTATCTCAGTTTCTCCCCTAATTTATTACAGAACAGTCTCCAGTTTGCCTTTGTCAGATCCTTCAGAGCAGGGAACAGGACATGGGAACAACAGTTTCAGACGGGCCATCATGTATATACACTTTTATATAGCTGATGAAGGCAGACTAATACTCGTTTGTGTATTTTCCCCATGAACATTGAATGTGCATAACTTCTCTGCTTCATATGGTCTTTGCTCTTACTCTGGATGCTGATTTGTAATTCTTGAAAAAGGTAAATTGCCATGTAATTTGTAGCTACCTTGGTGACACATTTTCTGTGGCTGTGCATATTGATTGTACTTGATGCATAGTGCATAGTTACTACTGTATTAAAAGGCAGTAAAATGCATGTGTGGATTCAAGTTGAAATGATCCTCATGAGTGTCCACATGATCGCTGACTGTGCACCAATCTTCCTCAGGCGGTCGCCTTAAGGTGGAATGTAACTAAGTACATTTATTCAAGTACTGTACAATTTTGATATACTTGTACTTTATTTGAGTATTTATGTTCTATGCTACTTTACACTTCTACTCCACTACATTTCAGAGGAGAATATTGTACTTTTTACTGCACTAGATGCAGTACTTTACTACTAATCTACCCAGTAGTACACAAAGTATCTAAAATTGGCTCCATGTTGATGAACTACAACATTAAAATACTCTTACATGTATTTATTAGTGATAAAAACAGAATAATACAATATTCTATAATAATATAACACTGTGAAAGGAGCCACTCTGCAGAATGAGTACTTTTACTTTTGGTACTTTAAGTACAATTTGCTGATAATACTTCTGTACTTTTACTTAAGTAACATTTTGAATTCAGGACTTTTACTTGCAATGGAGTATTTTTAGACCAGGGTATTTCTACTTTTACTTAAGTACTTGAGTAAAGGATCTGAGTACTTCTTCCACCGCTGGTCTTAAGCAGAGGTGGAAGAAGTACTCAGATCCTATACTTCAGTAAAAGTAGTAAAACTACAGTGTAGAAATACTCTGTCACAAAGTCCTGCGTTCAGAATTTTACTTAAGTAAAACTACAGAAGTATTATCAGCAAAATGTACTTAAAGTACCAAAAGTTATACAGAACGGGTCATTTCAGAATAATAAATATTATTAAATTATAATTATTGATCATTAACCTGCTCATCACTTTAATCTCATTTTAATGACTTTATCTGCTGGTTAGCCTGTGAATTTGATCCCCAGGGATCAATAAAGTTTTATAATATTACATCATAATTTATTTATTGATTATATTTTGTTTTATTAATCTGAATCTGCAAAATAAGTTCTCAGATAAATGTAGTGCAGTAAAAAGTACAATATTTCCCTCTGAGATGTGGCGAAGGAGAAGTATAAAGTACAAGTATGTCAAAAGAGTAGTTGAGTAAAAGTACTTCGTTACTTCCCACCTCTGGTCTGAAGCAGCTAAGTTAGCATTGTTTACAGCAGCAGGGTGATCGACCCTCCCCCACCCGGCTCCACCAGCTCCTCCTACTTAAGAGCTAGCCAGCTAGCTGTCGCTGTAAGCAGACATCCAGCTGGTCTAAAACCCCGCGGAGGGCCTCCTGGATGAGACACATCCACCCACAAAACACAAGAATCGGCCTTTATGGGACGCTCGCTCGGTGGATATCACGACGCGATGGCCAGCTAGCGAGCGGTCCGGAGCTAGCTGCAGCTAGCTGGTCGGCTACATCACAGAGCTAGCTAACAGGAGCCGGGGCAGGAGCTCCGCACACCCGCGTAGAAACTCGGATTTTTCGCCTTTTTGAGATTTGTTTTCGGGCCATGCCATCGGTGATTTGACGGAGAAAGGTTTGTACGTTAATTAAATCAAGTTAACAAGGGAAGTGTTTGTTTTTTAAATATGTAGGTCACTGTTCCCGACCGATGGTAGTTATGTGGGTCACCTATTAGCTGGAACAGCTGGTTAGCAGCAGAGCTAGCTGGTTACCCGACGGCAGATTCTTTATTTTAAAACATTTAAAGCAGATTAATATTAATAATAATGTTAATACACATGACTGTGTTGGTGATAATTACTCTGCAGTTGGAGTTTGAGGTTAACATCAGACTGAACTTTTATTATTTTACATTTTAGAGTCGTCGCTCATCATCGTTAGCTAGCTGCTAGCTGGACGCTGTTAGCTAAGTTACCCGAGCAGCTCCACTAACCAGGTGAGCTGCTACAAACAAAGGTACCTGAGCTCGCGGGTTAACGTGAGTCAGTGGTTTGTTGTGTTTTTATTAATGTGTCTTTAACCAGCGTGCTTCAGACTGTCGATGTGTTCGTTTGGACGGGTTAGCTTCACGGATTAGCCTCGCGGTGGCTGCAGGGGGACGCGGTTCTTCTTGGCACCGGGCTCGCTTGTTTACATCGCTCCGGTTTTAAGTCCCGCTCGGTCTCCCCTGTTTGCACGCAGGAAGCTGGTGGACGATGCTGAGTGAGGGGCCGTGTTTCCTCCGCGCCTAGCCGGGCAGCAGCAGCTTGGTGCGGACACAGCGGGCTGATTCTGGTTCGGGGAGGGGAGGATGGCATTTCACGGCGCAGGCCGGCAGACCGTTTGTGGAGACCTGTTTCCGGGCTCTGAGCTGGGCCACAAGTATTTCTGTGTCAACTCCTCCTGCGGAGCCCCCTCCACGGGCCTCAGCGCTACACCGTGCCTGACCGGACCCACTGCCCCGGCTGGGACCCCTCGTCACCCCACAGCTCTCGGAGGCAGCACCGGCGGCGGAGCAGCGGTGCCTCAGCCCTACAGCAACCCGGCCAGCGAGGTGCCCAGCCCTGCAGAGATGGAGCCGGACCGCCCCATCGGTTATGGCGCATTTGGTGTTGTCTGGTAAACATACTTTAATAAGGATCATACCAGTGTTCTGCATGTTTTAACTCTAAGACATGTGTGCCCTGCACCCCTGGTGACTCTAGGCCAGAACCACAATCAGGTTTATTACCAAGCAAGGTGCACATACAAGGAGTTTGCCTTGGTATATTGGTGCATAACAGAGAAAATAAGAAAGTAGAAAACAAGTAAATATAAAATGGAAATATTTACAATGAAAATGTAATATACAAAATATGAGCAGTGTATCTGTTTTTAAAATGAAAGAGCTGCACAGTTTGTGCAGGAATGTGCCGAAAGCAAACTTTAAGAATCTCTGTGTTGTTCTCCGTCTTCCGGGCAGCCTCGGTTTCATTTCATTTCTGCAGAGGCTTTAAAACAAACATCACAGTGAACATCATGTCCATTTTCATAAATGTTTGCATCGTTGTTGCCCTGAGTTTTCAAATCAATCTGCACTTTCAGCTGCGCCACCACCACACATATAACAGAACTCGGACAGCAGTGAAAGTGAGGTTTTCTATAATTGATTATCGAACTCAAAGTATAAAACATCTGTAAGGTGACTTTATCAGTGATCCTGCAAAGCGTGTGATTTGTAGTAAATGGTTACAAGGATTTTAATCTTTACATTTTAGGACTGCAACTAATGATTGTTTTCATTATCGACTAATCTGCCAATTATTTTCTCAATCGATTAAATGTTTTGTCTTTACATGTCAGAAAATAGTGAAAAATGTCGACGGTGACGCCTTCAAAATGTTTTTTATGACTGACAAACGATCCAAAACTCGAATAAATTCACTTTACGACCATGTAAGACAAAGAAAAGCAGCAAGTCCTCACGGTTGTTAAGCCAGAACCAGCAAATGTTTCCGTGGAAAACACCTCAAACGATGAATCAATAATCACATTAAGTTGCAGATGAATTCTCTGCTACAGTTGTACTTACAGTATCTCACACTACAGGAGAGCTCTTAACATATTTTCATAGTTAAATGTCCAAGTCTGCTAAACTGTCACCGAACCAGCCTGAGCTCTCGACTGTGTGTCTAAACTACCTGTGATTCTCGATGTCTTGCAGGTCAGTTACCGATCCACGTGACGGTCGTAAGGTGGCTTTGAAGAAGATGCCCAATGTCTTCCAGAACCTGGTCTCCTGTAAGAGGGTCTTCAGAGAGCTGAGGATGCTGTGTTTCTTCAAACATGACAATGTAAGGACAGGACAGAGGGGAAATGTGGTGTTTGTGGTCGATGGGACACGAGATCAAAGATGTCTCACAGATGGAAACAGGACTGAATGTTTTTATGTTTTTTCTGTGCAGGTTTTGTCGGCTCTGGACATTTTGCAGCCTCCACAAATCGACTGCTTTGAGGAAATGTATCCTTCTTTAATATATATAAAAAGAACTGATCAGAAGTCAGAATCACGCCTTGGTGCTCAGCCTTCATTGGTTTAATATTATCATCATATAGACAGAATTCACTGCCTTTTCCAGCACGCCTCATCACATTTACTTCCTCACACCTTCTGTCCCACTTTCTCTTCTTTTAATTGTCCCTATCATGTCCTCCTTTTTATTCACTTAATTTAGCTGCTCTGGTCTCTGGTCTAAATCCAGCTCATCACTGCAGATGTGAGGCCGGTCACCTCTCAGTGTTTAATATGTGTAGTTGACATGATGCTCTGTGTTTCTGTCTTATTGACACTTGTTCAACCAGCAGAAACGAGACCTGTGCTCAGAGAAGCAGCGTGTTCATGTAGGCGGAGGTCAGTCCGTGTGTGAGCTTTTTTATTCCTTGACAGCCAACCGCCCCGCAGCTACGTGATAACAGAACTGATGCAGAGCGACCTCCACAAAGTGATCGTGTCTCCTCAGCCTCTCACCACCGACCACATCAAGGTCTTCCTCTATCAGATCCTCCGAGGTGAGCGGCCAGAGTCGGTTCAGCAGGAGTGGAGTGTTGGCAAAGACAAGATGAGGCACAGATATAACAGGGATTTATAGTGTAGGGAATATTTATAGTTATTAAAATAGATTTGTATTTGTGTGTAGGGCTGGAACTAAAGCTTATTTCCATTATCATTTACTCTATTGATTAGGTTGATTAAAATGCCCATCTCATTTTCCTAAAGTGACATTTCAAACTGCTTGTTTTGTTCAGTCCAAAGGTTTTTAATTTACTATCACTAAGACAAACGGGATGCTGGAACTTTGACAAAAGACTAAAACAATTAATCCCTTAACAAAATATGTGCAGATTATTTTCTATCAATCAGTTAATTAGTTCATTAAAATGTTCCAGATATATCCATATTCCAGATTCTACAAACATGTTGTGTTGAGGTTTCATCTGGTGGGCCGTGCAGGATGCTGCGTTGATTCTGAGCGTTGCAACGGTCGACTTTAAATTATTATTATTATATCTTTATTAAGTCGTACATTTATTTCCATGATGCTGAGACAAAAGTGTTTCACCAGCGTGTGTCCTCTCTGAATTTAATTGGTATTAATTGTCTTCAGTAGCATCACGTTTCCCATTTTATATTGTGAAAACAGGATTTAAATTAGTCTGTCTAGAGAAGGGGTCTCAAACTACTATCCTGAGGTCCAGATCCGGCCTTCAGGACTATTTCCCAAGCCCCCCTCACATTTAGACTTTCAAATCTGGCCAACAAATTAAGTTAGATTATGTCCCCAGGCTTTTATTTTAGAACAATCATTTAATTTTCTATGAAAGCTTCACAATCATTTAAAAAGCTGCGCCTAACTGCACGACTTATCAGACAAACACTTTGACCAGCAGCACTCTGATTTACCACAGCATACCTGACACCTAAATGTCTCTTTCTAAACCTAAAAGAAACCTCGACCTGGAGGACAGACAGTTTAATAAGGACTGGACAATATGACGGCTTCCTGTCTTATCTAAATACAATCTCAGGCTTCATTTCTTTACTAAACATGCTGGTTAGTTTGACAGGTGTGAGGGAGACAACAGGTGTGAGATGAGATGTTTAGATAATACATTTTAGTGGTAATTTGAGAGTAATGCTGTTTGCAACATGAGAACGCAGGAAAAAGAACAAATGTGATTGTTGTTTTCCCGCTCAGGTCTGAAGTACCTGCACTCTGCTGGGATCCTGCACAGGGACATCAAACCTGGAAACCTGCTGGTCAACAGCAACTGCCTGCTGAAGGTAAACCTTGAGTTTGTCTGTCTGGTTTTTGAAAACGACAGTCTCTTAAAGAACTGAAATCCTACAGAGAGAAACCCCTCAGTATGTTTCCCAACCAGCCCTGGAGTGTTTGTTGGGACCAAGAACACAATCTGGTCATGATCCCAACCAGACGCAAGAAGTGATGTTCATTATGTCTGACACACTCTGTTAAAATAAAAGGCTTCATTTTACCCCCAAAAGAATCTCTTACTTCACCAAATTTCTGATCAATTAAAGAAATATCTGCTTCCACATTTTAAAAACATTTTGCTTGAAATTTTTCACTGGGAACCTTGAGTCAGAGAAAAACACATCTACAGGTGTTTTCACAGTTCATGCTACACCCAGGAGTGATTTTCATCACTATTGTGTGTAGGGATGGGTCATGATTTTCGAATTTTCTAATAGTCATTAAATTATGAAAAATCTAATAGTTTGTGCGACTATCGTTTTGTTTAAAAAATATATTTTCCCTTGTTTTTACTGACACCTGGTAGCAACGCGCCGGTAAAACGTGGAAGAAAATGGGAAACAACGGGCACAACTACTGAACTAAACCAGCAGTGCCAGGACAAGTGCGCATCCCTCAACATCAATATCCCGACTGGCCAAATCAGGAAGGGCATACTTGTGTGTGCCCGCAACGTCTGTTTCATCAGAGAGGGTATTTTCCAGAGCAGGACTTATTGTAAACAGACTGCGCTCCCGTCTCCGTCAGGACCTCTTGCCGTCACTTAACCATCGGGTGACCCTTTAGTGTCATTTTTCAACGTGCCTGACCAAGCGTCCATATGTGACGAGTTGGGAGTGAGAACGCATTGAGAATTTAGATCAAGATGTTCAATATCGCTATGGCCTACTGGAGGTCCACGCACATGTTCCTCCGGTGTGTGTGCGTGCGTGCAAGCGGCGGCGACAAGGGGGTGGTTCGATGATCTTCGAAGATTCGTCGAATAGTTCCCAGTGAATATCGAATAGTATTTTTGCTTGAAATGCCCTTCCCTCATTGTGTGGCAGGGTAACCAAAGTATCAGGACAGTATTTTCATCATTCAACACATGGTTCAGAAGGATTTCCACGTGTCAAAGCTGCACCGACGACTTCCTCTTTCTAAATGATTGAAGAAACAAAGCTGGTTGTTGATTCAAGTATTTGTCGCCCAGAGCAACAGTCAGTCCCTCAGTTTGTACCGAAACAAACCACCAGTGGGTTTGAAACACTCTAAACATGATTTTCTCTGTGGTTAGATTTGTGACTTCGGCTTGGCGCGGGTCGAGGAGCCCGACCCGTCACGTCACATGACCCAGGAGGTGGTGACGCAGTACTACAGAGCGCCGGAGGTGCTGATGGGCTGCCGACACTACGGCTCGGCCATCGACGTCTGGTCAGTGGGCTGCATCTTCGCAGAGCTGCTGGGACGACGCATCCTCTTCCAGGCTCAGAGCCCCATCCAGCAGGTGAGTCCAGGTGACTCTTCACCTGACGGTCTCTCTCATTTATCTGCTGACAGTTTTCTTCCACCGCTGTGTGGGTCAGAGCAGATATGTTGCTTAATTATACCTGGAAAAAAACCTAAAGGTTTTGTTTTTCTTTTTAGAGGAAAGGAGAAATAAATTCTGCTCTATTTATTATTAATTTAGTAAATACTGGATACCTAGTATCCTACCTGGGTAAAGTACCGTGTTACTTTACGGTGCCTCCACAGTTTTGGTATTATAAACTTGATGTTACTTAACTACTCCAGTAAGGTGGAGGAGCTGTAGTCTGGACAGAGTATTTCTACGCTGTAGTGTTACTACTTTTACTGAAGTAAAAGATCTGAGGACTTCTTTCACCACTTTCTTTAACACACTCTCTGTCCTCCCTCCCGTTCTGTTCCAGCTGGATCTGATCACAGACCTGCTGGGAACGCCTCCTCTGTCGGCCCTGGCGTCGGCCTGTGAAGGAGCCAGAGCCCACATCCTGAGGGGGCCGCACAAACCAGTACGTGACTGTGTGGTCTGCTCACACTGAATCCACCACCAACACTACCAACAAAGACACTTTCAGTTTCTGTTCTGAAACATTTTCACCAAAATCTCCCACAGCAGAGACTTCGTGTTGCCTCATGTTTAGTGTGTAATTGCATTTTATCAGATGTCAGTCTAATTAATGTTGAGCAGCAGAACATAAGAAATTAAATACGTATCTGACACATTGAACAGCTGGAGACGGACAAACACCTTATTGATCACAAGCTTGTTTCTCCGAACATAAAGAAGGATCATTCTGAAACAGACTTTTTTTTACTACAGATGATTAGCTGTCATGGAGTTGTGTTACAGAGTGACGTCTCTTTAGCTAAGTTCAGACACCGGCTTGCAGAGATTACTCTGAGTACTTTTAGCCATCACAGAATAAACATTAATTAGCTACAGTTGATAGTCATGTTGTCGTTGTACTCGGCAATAGAGATGACCAGTAACGGCTAAACATTTAAAGCCTGCTAATGTTTTTTAAGTTTCTCTTTTGCTAATAAAAAAGGAGGAGCAGAGATAAAGTTAGATAAGAGATTTCTTCGTGTCTGATGTGCAAATCTGGATATTTTCAATCCCAAATGAAACCAGCTATTAGAATCCAAACCTGGTGTTAATCCAGGTTATTTTATTAAATTTAGACTCGCCACTCATCTACATCTTTCTTACCTTCTAAACTCTGGACAGGTCTCCTCCCTGCATGTCTCTCTGATCTTTTATTGTGACACACTCTGGAAATGAAACGCTCTTTTGTTTTTTGTTTTTTTTAGTTTAAACGAAATTGTCAGTTAGCTCCATAAACCTGCAGCATGCTGTCACTACGGCCTGATTAATACTGGATCCTAAAAGCCTAAATCAGTGTTTAATAGTTTAAAAAGATTAAAAAGAGACTGATAATGACTTTTCAGGCTGCCACTTAAAGCTGCATTATTGATGTTTGGCCACCAGGAGGCAGTAAACCATGAAAACAAGCTGACAGATTCACAGTCGGCTCATTTCTTCTTTAGGTTCATTATGGATCATAAAACAGTTTTAATATTTACACATCAAGCAAACAAGTAAAGACGCCTGTCAGTCTGCAGGGTGGACGATTATTCTCATTAAAGTGGGATTAAATTAACTTTAAATTGTAAACCTCTATTGAAACTTAACTGTCTGATATCTGAGCTCAGGTTATTAGCCAGCACTGATTGTTTAGCTGATATCAGCACTCTGTTTTCCCAAATTTAGAATCGATGTATTTCACTGCTTGAGGCTCGCTGAAGTAACACGAGGCCACGGTTTGCTGTGGCGGCGGCCTGCTGTGAGGTTTATAAAGCAGCTGAGGAAGAAACAGTATTTTAATGTGGCTCTGTCTCAACCCTAAAGTAAACACTGCAAATAAAACCAAACACACCCAAATATTTACTTCCAATTTCTATTTATTTACTTCACATCTTATAAAAGCTTGACCGCATGTTGTTGGATTAGACAGACGGGATGTTTGCTGTGCAGTACAGCAGCAGATCTCCAGACAGACTGATGACAAAGTGTTTGTTTTGCAGCCGTCGCTGTCGGTGCTCTACATGCTGTCTGACGGAGCCACACACGAGGCGGTGCACCTGCTCTGTCGGATGTTGGTCTTTGATCCCGTGAGTTCAGACAAACTAACAGATGTTTTGATGTTGTTGTATTTGATGTTTTTGTTGATCTCTGATGGAATGAAAGTCACCAGCTGTCAAAATAAAAGCAACTATTCTAACCGTGGACGACTAAACCCACATTTTCACACGTTTCTGGCTCGGTACACGTGTTGGCGACTCTTTTCAACCCGCCTGTGTTTTACCTCCAGGCTAAACGGATTTCCGGCAGCGACGCCCTCTCCCACCCGTACCTGGACGAAGGCCGTCTGCGTTACCACACCTGCATGTGTCAGTGCTGCTATTCTGTTCCCAGCGGCCGAGTTTACACCCGAGACTTTGAGCCGGTCGCCGAGCGGCCGTTCAGCCACAGCTACGAGAACAGCCTGCTGTCTGTGTGGCAGGGAAAAGGTACGACGCCACACGGTCACTTCCTGCTGTCGTATAACCAGTTTTTTTGTGTGTGTGTATAAATCCTGATGGCTGTCGTCCTTTTCTGTCCCAA
Source organism: Oplegnathus fasciatus (assembly GCA_003416845.1). Classification (NCBI taxonomy): domain Eukaryota; kingdom Metazoa; phylum Chordata; class Actinopteri; order Centrarchiformes; family Oplegnathidae; genus Oplegnathus; species Oplegnathus fasciatus. The sequence continues at coordinate 8,556 of NTHP01001115.1, read as the reverse complement.
CCTCAGAGTTAATCCATCGCTTCATTACGGAGCACCAGCAGGGCAAACGAGTGCCGCTGTGCATCAACCCTCAGAGTGCTGCCTTCAAGACCTTCATCAGGTGAGGAGGAGGAGGAAGAGTCTGAGCTCTTAATGAAGTATTTTGTTTCAAAGTTTCAGTCCAGTACTTTAGTCAGTCTGCACTCTTCAGTTTAACTTCCTTCCTTTTCTTAGTTCGGGCCTTCAAAGGGTAAAAAGGGATCACACTGATTGATTTGTGCAAACAGACCAACGTTTCAACACTACTGCGTCTTCATCACAGTCAAAATGGACAAAGACATCCGACAGACACATATACATATAGTCGGCCTAGAACAGCTGCAGAGTTGTTGTTGGATAATTGGTTGAACAGGGTTTCAGATCTATTGGATGGTGGATAAAATGCAAGTACTGCATCCATCAGGTGTAATAAATTAGCGGAAACAAATTCAGTTCATTTACGCCAAAAAGATCCACTGAGTTAAGAATCCAGTCTGTGTCTCTGCAGAGCTGTGAGTTTAATAATGTCTCCACCTCCAGGAGACTTTAATAATACTGCAGAGCCGTTAGCCTGTTAGCATCAAGTCCAGCTGTAACATAATCCATGTTTTGTGTTCAGATATTTGAGTCTTTAAAGCTCTTTAAAGTTAATTCAACATGAACAGACCACAGGGACATTTCAGCATGGAGACCACATGTGTGCTGCTGCAGTTAATGAAGGATTTTATGGTGTATTTTGGTGGATGTGGAAAGTATTTGGTGTCAGTTCAGTTGCCTGTTTTGACCTGGTAAGCTTATTGTAGGGCTGTATCTGTATTTCATGTTTTCCTCTGAAGTAAAGGAAAGATTTTACACTGATTAGAAACCCGGTAGGGAGAGAGAGTCAGGGAAAATGGTTTTAAACGGCTCAGATTGTGGTTCGGGTTAGGTGGATGGAACTAAATGTACGGTGGATGTTACGTATATCTGAAAATAATCTTTTGTGTCCTCAGGTCCACTGCATGGCACTCGTCCAAGGTGTCCAGGAAGGAGGAGAGATGAGCGGTCCTCCTCTTCCTCATGAGGAGCGACAGCAGTTTGAGAGGATTTTATTGGCCGCGGCATCTGAAAATACCGAAGAGTTTGGGTCTTTTCTTTTTCTTTTTTTTTTGTTCACCTGGCGAGATGCAGAGGGGAAACAACACACCACAAGAGGCGACCCACCTGAGCTCCTCCTGAATCCTCACTGTTTTTTCCCCAACAAATCTACGAAGTTTCCAGAATATAAAAACTACTGCTTCACTTTTTAAACGACCCAAACAGCTGATGCTCGAGGCGTTTTCGGTGCTGAATTTAAAAGAAAAATGCTGCTGAAGTGCTTGAGGAGGAATAAGAAAGAGGAAAATAACTGAACTCGGTACTAGATTGGATTTTCCATCTATGTTAGTAGAGACATTAAGAAATAATGGTTTTAATTGTTTGGTAGAATTGTTGCTTAGTTGATTTTGAAGTCATTCCAGCCCTGTGCAATATGGTTTAATTTAAAAAAGCGATAAACACACCGCGGGGACTGGACACACTGAGCGTGCTCGCTTGCCAACCGGACTTTCTGACACTTGCTATACGACCACGTCCCGGATCAGCGTGTCACGAGCTCCCAAACATGATGTTACAACCCGCCAAACAACACGACACCATTAACCGCCAAACACCTCCAAGGTTTTCTTTTTTTTTTTGGACTGCATTTGAACACATCACTCACTGTGTTTTCGTCTGCGCGGCGTCTTTGTGCGTCGACGCAGCGATAATAATGCAATTTAACAGATGTAGCAGGTTTTAACCACAGTTCCCCGGTGTTTCTCCACATACAGTTAGCTTTGTTGTTGTTGTTGTTGTTGTTTTTTTATCGCGGCTTCTTTTCCTCGAGCTGTCTGGTCCTGGATCAGCGCTGTTTGACCACCGTAACCTGCCACATTCAGCAGGAGAGAATAAGAGTCTGATCAGGATACAAAGCTGAACGAAACAGGAATTCATTCCCCACAGTTGCTTTTAAAGTCTGATGTCAGCAGACTGTGTGATCGCAAACTCTTTTATTTTGAAAATGATGACAGGAAGTTGTGACTTTAAGTGTTTTTAAGTTAGATAGAAAGATGCCAAAACTACAAATATTTGGCTTTTTTTTTTTCCGTTTTTTTCTGATAATGGTCATTGACTCTTCCTCCCACCTCAACACGCGTCATCTTAACACCGTGTGGACATCTTTGTTTTCCTGCTGACCTCCTCAGCCTCGACTTTTTGTCCCACCAGCGCAGAGAGAAGGAGGAAGCTGCAACGGCGATGATGTTTTTTATTTCTTAATTTATTGAGTGTTTGTTGAAGAGTGTGTGTCTCCACCCCTCTGCGTGTCTGCGGCGGTCTTGGTTACCTCAAACCCTGGAAAGACAAAAAAAAAAAAAGAACTGAAATGTGCATATCTGTAAACTGAAACCCTCCCGTCACATCTTTAACGTCATTCCTCCAGATCCAGTGACTTCTTTTACCTCGTGCTCGCTCCTCGTCTCTCGCCCCGCCGCTCAGAATCAGTGTGAGGTTTTGAGAGAAGGATGTTGTCGGTGAAATGCTGCTGTTTTTGTTTCTTTTCTTCGGTTTATTGTTTTACTTCCTGTTCAGTTTAAGGCTCAGGTGTCCCGTTATAGACTATGAATTGTACAAAGCCACATAAGAGGCACCAGTATTGATCCTGGTCCGGATGATCAGGACTGAAACGGTGAATAACGGTATCAGATTCTACACTGTAAGAAGTTTAGTCGAAGAGTCGGCTCTCTCGTGGTGTTCTGTGAATTATATCTGGAGAGATTTCTGTCCTGAGACCACAAACTGGTGGATCATGTTAAGGTCAAACACACAGGTGACAACATGGTCTAATTGGGTTCATTTCCACGGTGTTGCAGTGAAACTCAAAGAGATCACGCTGGTGGTTTTGCATGTTTCGACCTACGTTATCCTGGTTTGGTTTCAGTTCAGTGAAAGTGAATTTTGCTGCAGAAAGTTGCAGCCCAAGTTGACTGTGATGGATTAACAGAATATTTTCATTATCATTTAATTGTTTGGTCGATAAATTGTCAGGAAAATAGGATATTTTCCCAGAGCCGAGGTCACTTCTTCTAAGATTCAGTTTACTTTAAGAAAATATTCAGATTTGAGTAGCTGGAAGTGAATTATTATTATTATTATTATTAAAACTGTCTCAGCTCTCGAGTCACCGTAGCTTTTATTCTTCTCAGAGTTTTGTTATTATCAGGAACTGATGCCATTTGGACCAAGAACGGTTGGAGAAGATCTCCACCGTGGTGCATTCAAAGATGCTCTGACTTTTTACGTCTAATATGGAAATTCTGGCCCAGATTATAATTTGCGTTAAAGCATTGATTAGTTGTGTTGTCAGGAAATCACATTAGACTCCAAACAGAAGGAATCGATTGACTTCATATCAAAAGATGTGTAGTTTAAAGTGCTGAATTTCTGCACACTGAGTTAACTGAAAATGCACCGTTTTGGTCCTGACACTGTGTTTGAGTTCAGTACTTTCTATTTTAAGAAAAACCTGCGACCACAACACAAATATCTGCAGAAAGTTAACAATCAGTCAAAGTTTATTTTCATTGAAATGAACTGAAACTGCTGTGAAACATGTGAAACCGTCAGGACGATCCTCTGGTTTCTGTTCGGTCCCTTTTTGACTGCAGGAACTTTTCCAGGAACCTTTTTAGGATCTCAGGAACTTTCCCGTTGAGAGTCAGCTGGTGCCAACCGTCGCCGGCCGCCTCAGCGCTCAAACATTCAACCGTTTGTGTCGTCACTAAAACGAGTCTCTAACAGGCGCTTTGTGTTTTAATCCGCTTCTGGTTTGTTTTATTTAACCTCATGAGAACACACTGAAGGAACCTTTAGCTCCTGGTTTAGTTCCTGCGGCTCCTCACTTCCTGGATCGTGTGTTTGAAAGGGTTTTTTTTCTTGTACATGCCCTGAACCTCCAGCAGGCGGGGCCCCTGAGCCGCCGGGCCCCTGAGCGTCCTCGTCGGTCCCTCACAGTCCTGATTTTGAACCCCTGAAACCTCAGCTCCTCTTCTACAGGAACACACAGCGAGTCTCTCCCCGAGGCCGACTTGTATATCTGCATGTGTATATTTATTATCCCATGGAGAGCATTTGGGTTTGAATGCTGTGCAATGGTTGAGTTTGTCGACGATGACGAAAACGTACATTTTGTGGTAATTTTTATTTAATTCATCTTAGGAAGTGATTTTATTAGAAGTTTTTGTTTGTTGTGATCTAATTAGATTTTTACAAAGCCAAAAGTCGGGAGAACGTTTTGAGAATTGTTCCCTAAAAGTATAAAAAAAGCCAGTGAACCTCTGCACGCTGTCGGCACTAATACGTTTATTTAAGTTTATTTATGGTTTAAGTAGCAACATTTCATTTTGATCACGTGACTGAAACGTTGCTCCCTGAAATAAGCGTATTGGTGTCGAGTTATCGGTATAATTTGTCTTCAAATTACTGAATTAGTTCCCTTAAATAACATTAATGTATTTTCTTTCCACTTACTTTTTACTCCCCAAACACTCCTGCTGTGGACCTACAGTTTAATTCAGGCTTCAGAACCTTTAATATGCTTCAGATTTTGGCTGTTTAACATCACAGGGAGAATCTGGAGGCATAAAATACAAAATGAGGACCTCAATAATGTTTATTTTCATATTCGATTGTTTGTTTCGAATCATCGTCTAGTCAATAAAAACTTGGACATTATGTGTCACAGAAATGACGTTTCTATTCGACTGATTGTTTTGAGAGGAAACTGGATCGTCCCTGCCAACGTTTTTTCAGTGTTTTTTCCTTGTTTTTTGGTAGTGAGGTGGTCTGGGTGGATCGTCCGGGGTTCAGGTCCTGAAACAAACTGTGTTTAGATTTAAGCAACAAAACCACTTTGGTGAAGGTTTGGGAAAGATGCTGGTGTCAGTTTAATGTTAAATAAAATTGAACACGTCCTGTCTCAAACTTTGAGACCAACATCTTTCTCCAAAGTGTTCAGAAGCATTAAAACATGAATCCTGCTTCAGTTACTACGAGCGAGCAAAACAAATGAAATGACGTCGTCAGTGAACATTTTACAGCTTTGCAGACGACGTCATTAAAAACGTTTTGTCGTCATGTTGATTTAAAAAGCTGCTCGTCATTTGGTTTCTTATCCTCACATAATTTCCAGAAGATTCCTAAAAGTAACGTCTTTAAATCCGACAGATCGTTCAGTTTAAAATGATTTTGGTTAAAAATAACGATTCATTTTCTGTCGATTGACTAATCATTTATTGACTCCGTACAAACTTAAAACTTGAAGTTGATGCATGAATTCAGCTCAGAAATGAGTCATTTGAGGGAACGATTGTTAACTTGAAGCTCAGATTTACTGATTTTAGGGAACAATGAATCAAAACCTTTTCCCTTTTGGACTTCTTTTTTCTTTTTTTTTCTGTTGTTGTGTTGGTAGAGATCCTTCCAGGTGAGGACCAGTTTTTAAACTAGGTGACCTGTGTTTTCCCTCCCTGCACACTGTTCAGAGATCAGCTGACGAGTGCGTTGAGAGTCTCTGTTTCATCAGAGCGGGACGGACGGACGGACAGGCGGACAGACGGCTGGTCATCTTTAGAGATTAGACTCGTTTTTCTTCTATGAAAAGAAACTTGATGTTTTTATTATTCTAAATATGAAACTGATGTTTTAAACAGATGTTTTGTCTTCGTTTTAGCAAAAAAGTTTTTTGTTTGTTTTTTGACTTGTGTTCCCAACAAATACTTGAATTTCTTAAAAAAAAAATGTTTAGAGTTAAAGTAGTGAATGATAAATAAATAAATGGACACTGGATAATATTCCTCTCACCGTCTTTATCTCAATGTTTGTTCGGTGGAAACCAAACTGTGAAATGATGTTTGGAATCTTTTCAAAGGATGTGGGTGGAAATAAATCTGAAAAAAGTTTGTGGATGTGCTGAAAAGCTTTGTGGTTTTAGATAAAAACACTGATTTCAGCTGTAAAAACATCTTTCTTCACGTTCACAACTTGATTTCGTGTCATGCAAAGTTTCTTCACAGGTTTACAAACTGATCCACAGGCTTTGAAGTGATTTCATGAAATATTATTCATCCTTATTATGAGCCCGTAAACACCTCACATCAGGGTGTCGCGTTGTCTGCAGCTTAAAGATTCACATTTTGAAGTTTATTGATGCTGCCGTCAGTAAATCAGTAAAGTTAATAAATATTCTAAAATATAAAATAGTAAAGTTTTAAAGCTAAATTAAAAACTGATATGTAGCTGAATTAATTAACTGAAATCAAAATATATGTTAATTGTATTTATTCATTTATCAGTTTAAGTGATTTGATGATGACATAGTTGAAATATACAACCAGCTGAAGTCCCTCAATATATTATTATACAACATAATATAGTATTTCTTTATGTAATGTAAAGTAAAAAATTGCCTTACAGTTCCTGTAATTTACCAATAATTTCTTAGAAAGTTTCCTGTGAAGAAATGTGTAGTTACTAATTATAGATGGAAAAATATTTATTTCATCATTTATTTATTAACATTTAAATTAATTTTCCATATTTGTTGAATTTCACAAACTGTTTCTGAAACTGATAATCGGCCCTTTCATGCAGAGATTGGAGGTAAGACAGCAGGCAGGATGTTAACTGGTCTCATCCACATTCATCATGTCACCTGTCTCACCCCCGTCTCACCTGTCTCACCCCTCTCTATGACTGCGGGCTTTCCATCCCCCCTTTTGAGTCGAGAAATTTGCCTTTAGACAGACGACATGTTCTCGGGTCTTCAGGGGGTCTGCAGGCTGCAGCTGTGACAGTTAATGATCATTTCATTAGCTGTAGTTTTGTTGATACTGTCTGCACTAAATCATAACATTACCTCATCTGGAGGCCCCGTCTGGTGGAGGAGCACCAAGTTTAAATCTAGTTTTAAGTGGTTTCAGTTCATATTGTGTCTTCATGTTGCATTTTTAGCAATTAGATTTGTGCTTAATTAAGTAACTAAATACTAATTACTGATACATACACGATGAGCAGAGAGTGGACAAGATCGGAAAGAAACAAGGCAGAATCAGAAAGCACGTACAAATACATTTTAATAATAAAAAAGTAAGAATTAAAGGTTACAGTGCGATGAGAGCTGAATCAAAAGCCCCATTTTTCATTTAATAAAAGTCAGTGAGAAAGAATTACAGAGTTTTCTGGGAGTTTGTTTCAGACATAACATCTGTACCTCACGGTGTCTCTAAATTACAAACTATTATTTCTGTTTTTTCTTTGTTTAGCTGGAGGACGTTTTGGCTCATCCGCTCACACCAAACCTCCTCTGACGTCCACCACGTCTCAGAGGGAATATTGTACTTTTTACTTCACTACATTTATCTGACAGCTTTAGTTACTTTAGAAAGTTTTCTTCATACAAAACACATGAAGAGTTTATAAAATCTGATGTTTTGTTATAAATTAAACTACAACAGTTGAAGTCACTTTTCCTGTAAAAACATTTCAGCTTCTCACATGTGAAGATTTGCTGCTTNGTGTTGTCAAATTGGTGAAGATGTTTTCTTAAGTTGCAGTGTGTCGAGCTCTCAGGGCCTCCGTATAAAATCAGCTGACACAGGTCGGACTTCAAACAGCGTATGTTTGTGAAGGTTGAGTGAAGGTTCTTCTCAAACACCCTCCCAGCCTGTGTTTGCTTGTTAAAGACACTTTGATGACAGATGTGATGAACAGATGATTTCCGTTCCTCTCAGTCTGGTGTCGTCCATCCAGGCCGTCATGGCCTCATCAGCCGGATGTGTCATCGCCTCGTCCTGCAGGGACGTCGTGGAGGACAGGTGAGGACTAAACGTCTCTTCATATCAACTTCTTTTATCTGTCATACCTTCTTTTTACCTTTCTTCCTTTCGTCCTCCCTTTCTTCTCCTCCTTGGTGCTTCTTTAGCTTCTTCATTNTACTTTCATCAATTTTCAGTTAAGACATTAACTACATTTTATTTTGTAATTTAACCCCAGGAAGTTTGGATGACTTCGTAGTTTCAAATTAATGATGAACTGAAAAAATAAACGTGAAAACCAGAAAGATAAATCAAAACAACCATAAATATTTTATTACATTTTCATCTTTATTGTAAAGTCGAGGAAGGAAGAGATGAAAAATATATTTATATTTTAGGATTTTTAAAGTTTCACATCATATAAAATATACAATATAGACAAAAGATTTAAAAGGAAGACATTTAAGATCTTTGCAACTTCTACATCACATATGAAATACACACCAAATTTGTGAACATAAGGCAGGCAGTTAGAGTTGAATATCAAACAGTTCCAGTCATCATAGTGTCCATATCAGGGGCCATTTTAGTCCACCTCCTCAATGGTGAGCCCCTGGGAGCCGGCTCGTGCCTGCTCTCTACAGCTACTTGCAGGCGTTCCTCCCTG